>JANIJG010026153.1:115231-126965 GCA_024611175.1 Megaceryle torquata | reverse complement strand
AAAAGGAAAAGGAAAAGGAAAAGGAAAAGGAAAAGGAAAAGGAAAAGGAAAAGGAAAAGGAAAAGGAAAAGGAAAATAAAAGGATTACCAGCCTTCTTGGCCTTGACGCAATCTTAGATTATCAAGTCCACATCCACTACCCAAACCATGGGATAGTCACAGACTAACATTGTGTTGGACACACTGTCTTTCAGACCAGAACTTCGTTTGATGTGACTTCTGGTCAGGTGGGGCACCAGTCAAAAGAAAGGCACCTATCATGTGGTAAGTCTCAAAGCCAGCTACGGATGATTCTCATGCTGGTGATCTTGAGTCCTGTGGACATTTTGAGGCTGTGCTGAAGTCTGGTTTGTGTTTTCTTATCCATTCTGGTCCAAAGCTCTAAAAGGTTGAGAAATGAAGGCAAGAGGTTCTCCAGGAGCAGCTGAAAGGCAGGCAATAGTGGCAGCTCTTTGGCAAGCAAGTCACTGCCTGCAGGACAAGTGTGACACCAGAGAGCTCTGCAAGTCCAGCCCTAGAAGCCTTTGCCAGCTTCTTTATTGCTTCTAGGACTGTAACCCAGCCCCACTGCTGCTCATGTGGCAATGCTGGGATTTGGATGCTGCACTTGCAATCCAGTCACAGGCCATGTACAGCCAAAGCCACAGGCCAATAATTCCTGAGCTCCAAGGTCAGGGAGTGCCCCAATACAGAGTCCTTCCAGACTACCAAATGCAAAATACCCAGTTAGGCAAAGATTGCTCAGTGTGGCAAAACAAGACATCTGTGAACACTGTTTCTGACAGGGAACAAGACAACAATATGCTGGGGAAGGACTGCCCAACAATATGCTAGGGAAGGACTGTCCAATTTCTGCTCTAGAGCAATAGCAGCAGCTTTTCAAGCCCCTTTCTAGCCCTCCTCAACCATCTCAAGGATGAAGGGATCACCCCAGTGGAAAAGAGTAGCTCAGCTTTTAACTACAGGAGCCCTTCTGACCTCGACACCACAGCAAATCTTTTGGCTCCTGCAGAAAGCTGTAGTACCTATTGCTCCCTAACCATGAACTCAGCCCTCCTTGCTGAACATGCTCCCCAGGAAGCTGCCCTGAGATAAGCAACTTCAATGACTGTGTAAAGGAAAGAACACATGTTAGTCTGGAATACCAGGAGTCCTATGTCTGAAAATTGCCTGAAAATTGAGGAATACAAACATACAATGACACTAATACAGCATTTAGGCACAGTCTCTCATATGTTATGTGGATGTGGAAGGAGACCTGGTATTCCACCATTAGCTGCTACTCGGTACAGACAGCTACTGTGATACCTTAGCTACAGATGAAGAGCAATCATGAGGAAAATGCTCAGCTAAGGGCTGTTTCTTGATGTTTGTACTTCTCAGATTTAAAACCATCACGGTATGTCTAATTATACTGCAATGCAGTGTGTCAGTAGAATAACAGCTGAAATGAGCAGAAGACCAGCCACCACCAATTCTATTAATTCCATCTGTTACCATTATAATGAAGCTTGGAGACTATTGTTAGCTAGTATTGATTTTTTCCAAGCATTCCAGTCTCTTTCCTCTTTTTTTTTTCTGGCTCAGCATTTGTAACTAGGGATGCAGGGCATCAAATCCACCCATGACATAATTCCTGGGAAGTTACTGGAGTCCCCCCACAGATTCATTTATCCCTCCCATGCTGTTCTCAAGATGTCAGCAAGTGGGATGATTGGCATGACAGATGGAAAATAAGGAGGATTTCAGGCCTCACTGTCATTCTTGACTGGGCTGCAGGCTGTGAAAGTAACTGCGTTCATGGCTGATTTGCCTGGGGTGAATCCTGCTGCCATGTCATGTCTGTGTTAGTGGCATAGCAGGGGAGATTGTTAGGGATGTGCACAGTGATGGCATTTCATGTTTATTCTGGTTTTCAAAACACAAGCTGAAAGAGTAGCAGCAGTGTGGTGATCCTGTAAAGCTACAAAGCAAGAGAGGAGTAAGCCTGCAGACTAAATTGACCAGGCAGGGCTGACCAGGCAATACTGAACCCAAACTGCAGACCAATTTTCATTTTGACTGCAACTGTCTCTGCTCTTGCCCTTTTGCACCAAGGGAGGGTCAAGTCATATGACCCTCCTAATGAAGAGCATGAAAATGAACTTTTGCTTCTCTTATTTTGATTTTATTCTTCAGGGAATGTTAAACAGGGGGGGAAATGTCATAAAAAGCCTCAAATGAAGTATCTCAGTTTCATCAGGAGACTTGAGTAGCTAGATGTGCTCAAAACCACTGTCTCTCCATTAGGCACTCTGGGTGCGTAATGTTTTATCATCCAAGATAGAGACGTTAGGCTAGCAAGTTGCTCTGAGAAATGTGCATAACTGCAAATCTTCACTCCTACTTTTACATGCAATATTTTCTCTCCGTTCGGAGAGTCCCAGATATGAGTCTAAAAATCTAAAGGTACTAATTCACTCATGTTATTATGTTTAAGACTCTACCAAACTCTTCTACAGTTTCCAAGATAGAATTACATGGATATGTTGACTCTTGGGACAAAAGGAAGTACCCTTCATTGGGAATCCAGAAATGAAACTTGAACCCACACAACAAGTTGTAGCATTAACAAGAGCTTTACTATTTAACCTACAAAAGCTCAAGACTTTGTCTGGATCACTGCAATGCTAAAACACAAATATAATCTTAAATTTTCTCATTCACTAATGGAAGCCAAGAAGTTCAGTTATGAAAACAGACTTTTAATTTGACCACTGTCTGGGTGTATAGAATTTGGCGGAAAATGCCAGTAATATGTCTTTTTATGCCATTTCCCCCCCCCCCCCCCTTCTACTTAACATTCCCTGAAGAATAAAATCAAAGGATGAGAAGCAAAAGTTCATTTTCATGCTCTTCATTAGGAGGGTCATACGACTCAAGCCTCTCTTGATGCAAAAGGGCAAGAGCAGAGATGGTTGCAGTCAAGATGAAAATTGGTTGTATCTTAGACATGCAATGAAGAAATCATTTTGTAACCTAGTGAATGTCAAGGAAGTAGAAGTTCATTAACTTCTAGGCTAGGGCATACCCAGAGTCTCCTATACTGAGATCAACTGAAAGAAACAGATTCCTTATCTAAGATGCAATTTATGGCAAAGGGCTACATGAATAAATAATTCTTTGGAAAGGGAAGGAGATTTTCCTGATTATATACTAAATGTGCTCACTGTCTCTTCACCACCCTTCTGTGCATGATGAAATCACTACCTCCTGTCTCTCCAGTACTGCTATTTTATTGTGGCATTAGTGGAAGAACAGGGTGTTGCTTACCAGCTCCATTGTAGCCTCTGACTGCTGAGAATTTCACCTTGGCATAGAACTCTCTACATTCCATAAAGACCGAGGCTTGTGAATTTATTTATTGGGATGGAAATTTGCCATACACCTTCATAATATTAGATGAATATGCAGTTGTTTGGGAAGAGGCAGTTCAGTGGATGGGTGAGTGTGATTAGGTCCACTGACATTGCTTTGGAAGCAAAGCAGAAAGGGTTTTGGATTACACTGCATAATAGAAAATAGGTCTTAGTTCTGGAGAGATACTGAGAATGAGATGCTGCTGATTAAAATTAGTACTATGAACATTTCCCTTTTTTGTTTGAATCACACCTACTGAAGCTAACAAGTTTGGGGATGGATCTATCAAATCTGCCTTTGGAGTGGGATAAATTTCTTGAAAATAATTCCATTATATATTTTGTTAAACCAAGATGTTCAGGGAAGCTTCCTATGTGCTTATGTGAGTTCCCCCTGAATTCTGAATCATCTGAGGTGTACTCATAACTATCTTTAGCAAATTCTGCTCCTTTTTCTTCCTCTTCCAAAAAAAAAAAAAAAAAAGAAGAATAAAATCAGGCCTATATTGCGCACATACAAAGTACCTCTAATAAAATGAGCATGGTCATAAAATGGCTTTTCCAACTCTTCATGCTACATTTAGATTCTGTGGTTTTGATTATGTTTGCATCCTGGGTCTCCTTTGTTGTCACTAGGGCACTGGAATTGATATAATACTTGTATGCCTATGACCACAGCTTTATAACCAGTATTTATAGAGCACAGGGTGGTTCTAGGAGGTCAGAGAAAGGTAACTATGAATAGTAAGCCTAATGCCAGCAGGCTTAACTATGCTGTACCACAGGACAAACTTTCATTTCAAATTTTTAGGATCTCACAAATCAAAAAAGCATGAAAACCCACATATTGTTCCCTAGCTGCCCAAGCTGAAGAAGGCTTCAGAACAAGGAATCTTTAAAGCCAGAAATAGGAAGAACTCCAGGAGACCTGAGATGAGAAAAAAAGAACAATTTCTCAGCCTGATAGTAAGTTACTGCAAATCAAGGGGAAAAGCTCTTCACAGATGGTGTTAAGTACAGAGGACTGAAATGGACTGAAATGGACTGCAAGGTAAGCAGGGAGAGTGATAAAAGGGGACGCTTTAAAGGTCTTTTATTATAGGAAGGTTAATAATTTTCTAGCACTGTGGTTAGTATATAATGACAGCAGCTCTCACATTAAGTAACGTCAGTGTATTTGTCAGGGAGGCATGTGCACCATGGAAATGTACCAGGGTTAGAAACCAAGTAGACCAAATCTGTTTGCATCATCTGCAGTCAAAGGCACTCTCCCAATCCCAGCCTGCACTTCACCTTCCCACTAGACTCCTCCTGCACCCCATCCCTTCCACTCAGCTTCTGTCACTACCCCAGTGGCCATGTCTCATGTATGCTGCCAGGAACCTTCTTCAAGTAGAATTCCTCTTTTTCTCAGAAGACTCATCAAGTTGTAAAGATTAACCTCAGAACATACAGAGAACTTTTAGCAAGAAAATATTTGGCCATCTCTCAAGAGCCAGCCTGCAGAAATGTACTCTCATGGTTCATGTTCATTTGTAAATCTCTGGGGTATGAAATTTGGGGACACTGGGAGTTAAGTGTCCTAGATAGCAAGGGAAGCTACTGCAGAGAATGATGCAGTCAAAAATAAAAAGCAACCAACAGAACTTCCACTGTCTTTTTTCAGGTGTAACCAGGCACTTCTTGCAAAGGAGACACCATGCATATTGGGTCATACATTGGACCCAGTTATGCAGGGGTGAATGACCCCACTCAGCACACCACCCCTCAGTGTCCTCACCACATCAGTTCAGCTCCTTGACACAAGTATACATGAATTTAATCTTTACAAATTGGAGGAAGATCAAGACCTGTATGTATGATGTGTGCTGAAAGTTCCACAGGCAGCCATGAGAATGAATAGAACTGAAATATGGCTATTTTAATAATATTTTTTTCTCTATACTATCACCTATAATTAGATAGTATAATTACAGGGCTAATTAATCTCCCTTTCCATTTTGCATGATGCTTTCCCTGACTTCTCCAAGATGGCCACCTCAGCCTGCTGAGGTAAGAGTGTGCCCTGTGGAAGCCAGGCTCCACACCCTTTGATCTCTGTCTGTTCTAACATGCACTGGGAAGCAGATATATGAGCTGCAGTTTCCTTTGTCCCAGCAGACTTTACTTCCTGAGCTGCCTTTCTCTAAATCCAAAGTTACACTATGTGATTCTCTGATGGAGTGAGCTATTTTTTGCATATTCCAAGACCAATTTAAGAGCAAATTGCCCATAATAAAATTGCATTTTAAAACAAATCTCAGTGTGATAATGTGGTTTGCAAGAAAGGGCCACTGTTTTTATTTCCCTATGGATTCAGTTCATACCAGCTTTATAAGGTATAAGAATGCCAAGTCTGTATCCAGACTATAAAGACCATACTATATGTATATATATATAAAGTGTATACTGTGTATACTAAAAGTATACAGGCTTATATGAAACTACAAGGAAGGCAGCTAGGATAATTACTGTCTTCACTAGACTCATATTACTAAGAGAAAACCACAGCATGAATACAACAAATAAAGTATCTCTTGTAATGTATAATACAGTCATTGTATGTTTGGTCTGCATGGCAGCACAATACTATGTCAGTTTTAATCACCCTCATTTACTCAAACACCCATAGGAAAGCATCTCATTACTGTAAAGCCAAAGGTCTTTCTTTGAGATAGAGCATCCTATCTGTGGTTTACTTGTCTTCCTGGATTAGAAGACATTCTGTTCTTCCTTTAATAAAAAAATTCTGTATAATTATTGCAGTTTTTTTGAATATTTATCTGAGAAGTTATAAAACTATATTTAAAGAAGCAAACATAATCAAATCTTCCACTAAATAAACCTGATTTTTAAAGAGACCCAGAGTCAAAACTATCTCTGTGTTTAAAACTCACCTCTATTATTTCAATAAATATTTGTGAGTTCAAGCCAGATCAAAACAAATCTACAGAAGAATATAATGGCTTTTTCTAGTTAAACATTAAAAATATTGTAAAGTGAAATTGTATCTTGCCAAGAATTTGTCTTCAATGGGAATTATTCCATTATTTCATTAAAATCCCCTTTTTGATATAAAAGTAACACTTTACATGTTATTCTGAAAAAAACAAAACAAAACAAAACAAAACAAGAAACCCAACAAACAAACAAAGAATCTTTCTCTATCATCTCATCTGTAGTTTTTGTCTAAATCCTCCCCTAATCCCTTTAAGCTTTAGAGTCTATTAACTTTTATTCTGTTTCTTATAATATATTTCTGTTTTAAGGGGAGGGTGATCCTTAGATCACCAAAGCAATTTTAAAATTTCCTAGCAAGAGCGGGGAATGCCTTAAAGGCAAATGTCAAAGGAATTAGAATGGAAATTGTTATATCTATCTTAAGGTATCTAAAATTTAGGAATCTGGGTTAAACCAGTCTCCTAGGCACCTCGTATTGCCAGTAGAGAGTGAGTAGCACCACAGCCAGCAGGGAAATGACTTCATTCCATTCTAGGTCTCCCAGATAGGTGGGCTGAATCGTTTTCGGGAAGTACTGACTGTAAGGAGCCCAAGTGACCCACTTCAGCAATACCTGACTTTTGAATAAGTAACATCAGATTAGACACAATTTCTGAGGGTGTGGGTGGATGCTTTTGATTGTATACAGCAGTCATTGAAATACCTAAGGAGCTGTTAAAAGAGACATAAGGAGATTAATACATTTTGGGTTTTTATAAAGGAGTTATTTTAAATGGTACTGGCAATGCAGGGTAGGCACCGCACATAAATACATAGATGGTACAAGTAAGGACAGGCCACAGCACATACACAGCATGCACCAGTGATGTTGTAAATTAAATCCAAACCCTGCATTAATCTAAGAATAAAGAAATAAACCAAGAATCTATCAATAAAAAAATGTTAAATTATAAATTCCTTAGACCTGTGATTTTCTTTCTTCTTGTTCTGCAGAGATGATGAATTATTTTTTACTCTAGAGGACACCAAAGCTTGAACAGATTAAGTAATATCTAATCACGTCTGGAAAGTTGCAGCATCTACCTTTTTAGACATTCACATGTAATGCTGTGTGCCTCTTTCTTTGGGGCTTCAGTTACTGTTCTGTTCAATAATCTGTTGAAGAATTCGTTTACTGTTCTATTTAAGAGGCCAGATTACCATTCCTATACACCTTCTGTGGTCAGTTAAATCAAGTCAAATGGAATTTGCACATAATTGGTTTTCACAAGCTTTGAAAAGCTCATCTGATTTTTAAAATGTCTGTTTTTCATATGATTTTACACTGTCCCAAAGGCAAAGAAATGAAAACTTACATTCTTTCTATAGGAGAAAAAAAAAAAAAAAAGAGGTAAGAGACAGTTAGATGACTCTTAAAAGACCAAACAATCTTTTGTTAAGGGTAAAAAGTCTGAAACAAAATTAAACAACAAAAAATTAATTCTCCAGCTTTGTCAAGTTTGTCCAAAGCCAAAATCCAAGGCATGACTAAAGCTTCATTCTCTACTTGCATAAAACTGTTCAGTGGAAACAGAGAATATGTCTTCAGTAGACTGGATGCCTGCTAGTCCTGGATACACTCTATCAACAGAAAATGGGCCTGTTTCACAGGGATGTCTCCACAACTACAACTCTTGAACCAAGCCACCAAGGCTCTGTAGATTTACCTAAACACACAATTTCATGTAATGAAGCTGGAACTGCTATCACAAACATCCATGTGAAAAAGGGCCTATAAACATGAAGTACTGAATCTCATCTTGTTTACTGATGCTAAATGTGTAAGTAAACAAACTATATTGAGTCAGGCATGTACACATACTCAGTTTTTGAAGCCCTGTGACTTTTCTAGACAATTTACAGTAAAAACAAAAAGCAAACTTTGAAGAAATTAAGTTTAAAGGGGAAAAGCTTATGGCCCCAGAGACAGGGATTTTCCCAGCAGGATACTTCATTGGGTGGGCTGAATAAAGGTTACATGCATTCTTTTTTTAGTAGGAGGAACACTTTTGTAACTCGTAAGGGAAATTGCTGAATAGTTTTGATAGTTGTACTGCTGTGTTTGTTTCACCTCTGGAATGTAATTCAGATATTGTTTGAGAGTTAAAAACAAACAAACAAACAAAATAACCAAAAAACCCAACCCAAACCCCAGCCAACTTCAGAGCGAGCTCCTGCAAACTTCATGAGTACTTAGTGTACATATGAATGGGAAGGGATAATATTCCTGCATGCCAGAGAAGGGTAGCTTTTGATGGCAGGTCATTCAGCTATAGGGTGCCACAGGACTTAACTGTATCTTATGCAAGAGATAGCTTCCTCTGGTTTTAACTGAAAGCTCCCCACCCAGGGGGTCTGGCAGGAATCTCAGTACCATTTCCATTTTGTTCATCAGTCTGTATTTGGTTGACCAGTTCAAATGCACCTGTTTTCATAGAAACTGCTCTCTTTGTTCAGTGTACATTCCAACACAGTGTTAAAAACCACCAAATGTGGTCAAAAGGTCACTGCTTGTATCTCAGCTCCAAAACTGCCATTTCTCTCAAGTATCATGTAGAGCATCTAAATCATTGTAAAGAAACTGCACATGCTTGTGTGCAACTGTTGAGGAGGGTCAGTTTGTCTGCCAGCTTTGCCATCACACCAGCTGTAGAGTGCTTAGGATAACCAAACATCAGCTCGGTCAGCAATTTATCGTCACATTATTATTCCTCATATGGCTTTTTGGCTATGGGTTGGTCAAGCCCCTATTCTTCTCCTCCAGAGATTTCCCAGTTGGTGTCATTTCATGCTGAGTCTGCCAGGTTTGTTTTCCCACACATTCCCATTCCCGAGTCTGGAGAAACTTACCTTTGGTTTCAATACAATCTGTTGAATATGCCAGCCTCCATCGTAACATTCCATGTGGCAGTGGCAGACTATGTGTGGCGTTAATGGCATAGGCAGAAGTGTGGGAGCAAGTCTTCCCTGTAACCAACCAGTTTTATATGTGTTTTATCCATCTCTTTCTCTTCCCGTGCTCTGTAGCTACAAATAACTCCACAAGGCAAATATCTCTACACCCAGCCTCAACACTCACTGAGACAGCAGAGTCTGGAGAGTGACATTAAAAGAGATCCCAGTCTCCCTGGGCTTTTTTGCTAAATTTTTTGCCTCCTCGGCTTTTCTCATATGTTTTTCTGGCATCTGCCTGAGCATTTCTGTCAGATGTGGTAGGTGCCATGGGGCAGAGACCCCCTCTGCTTCTTTGCCTGCATCTGCCTTTGCATGGTCTTGACTGTGGCTAACACATTCACGCCATCCCAGCGAGCATCCCCGTAATAATAGTAACAACAACAACAGGGATTTGATGAGAGGTGAAAAGGGGCTGTTAATGAGGTAAGCAAACACAACAACTTCGATCTGCCTCGATTCTTCAGGAAATCTTGCCCTTTGCTGGTGCCACAATTCTGTATTTCACACTTCCACAACTGCAGTACATTTGCTGTGAGATTTAAATTCAAAGGAAAAAGAGTCTCAGCTGCAGCCTGTCAGTAATAAGTTTCAGAAACCCCATTAATCACTGGACCTTTGTTCTGTGTCCCCAGTGTCCCGATGGCTCATGTCTGACCTATGAATTCTTCTTGGTAGCTTTACTTGCTGACACCCTCCCATTCTAGAGGACTGAAATCTCAGACAGTCTCGTTTTGACAAGCAGAGGGATAGAAAATCTCTTAAAAAAAAGTCTGAATCTCCAAGTGGACACAGTTCACTTCTATGCTGTCGCCAAGACCTGCTGTGCAAACACAAGACGGCCCCACCCAAGCTGGGAAAGAAAGGTTTGGGGCTTTTAATGAGTGTCATGGCCATTCCTTCGTTATTTGCCCACTCATGGACTAACCCAGCTCTTACTCTACTTTGTAGCAAGCTCATTGTATGTCTGCATGGCACAAAGTCTTTTTCCAGTGCATAATGGTATGGCTAAGTGGATGCCTGGTTGTTGTTCGTAAATTAAGTGTCTTTTGTTTTTCCACCGGGAATCTTGGAGTGTTGCACTGATTGTCTGTTATCTGTCAAGGCATCAGGCAGCAACCCAGCAACTCTCTGCTGGAGACTGCCCTGCTTTTACAATTAGCAATAAAAAAGCTTTTGTCGCTGCACAATGATGCTTCTGAGGTCTGGTTCAGGGTTTTCGGATGGTTTTCTTAATCAACAGTAAGATCAAAAAATGTAGATATTCTGTTTGCTTTAACAGTAAATTGGAAAAGAAAATATTTATCTCAAAGAGAAAGAAACACTTCTACATGTTGGAGTAATTATTCTGATGCATATAATCAAGGTTTCAGAACCTCATTTCCTTCTTTTTTTGCTGCATTGCCTCCTCATCTCTATTAGTTTCAATGTGAAATGTTTTGAAGCACAGTTCTACAAAAGACATAAATAACTGAAATTGTAACTTACACAATGTTTAGAAGAAACCTAACCAGAACAAGATCAACTTGCCTTCATTGAGATGTGTTATTTATACAAACAACTCTTTTAGAAAAAAATCAAGCACTTAAGTGGACAAGCTGAATACAATTAGGGACACTTGATCCTTCTCCAAAGTGATATTAAAGTCCACACATCCTAATCATGAACCAGTAAGGGGATAGCAATGTTAATCCTAATTATGTCTATTTTGAGTACATTAAAAATGCAATTTAAACCTACATCTGTCAACAAAAGTTTTAGGTATGTTACTAGTTCATGTGCAGCATTATGGCATCTCATTTCTATCAGCTATGGCAACAGGATCTATTGGACCTTGTGTATGGCAAAATATTGATTATACAAACTGTAATAGAATTACAGTTTTTAAACACTCTCTTATCTTGGGAAAGCTTAAATTTGTATCAGATGTCTGGGCCTGAGTGGGGCTGGGAATGGATTTAACAGAGAGTAGTAGACTTCATTTTTTTTTCCTCTCACTTCATTACACTTGTGCCATGAAAAAAGTGTGAGTAGACTGTGTATACTGAGGGTGCAAATAAAGGGAAAAGGCATAAACAGTAAGACTGAGGAGAAGAAGTAACAGGAAAATGACATTAAGATATCAATTAGTATATTATGGCTGGTAAAAAAGATATATGGTAGGAAGATGGGAAAGAAAATAGTCTTTTAATTTAAAATTAAAATTAAAAATGTCTTTAATTTAGAAAATATTATATACTAGAACTTGTGAAAATCAAAAAACATTCACATAATTATTTTATTTTCATAATGACCTTTAAAAGGAATTGCTACCAAAAAAAAAATCTGTCTTTCATAGGAATATT
>JANIJG010026153.1:67199-101362 GCA_024611175.1 Megaceryle torquata | reverse complement strand
CTCCAGAATGAGCCTCTCCATTGTTTTTCCAGGGATGGAGGTGAGGCTGACTGGCCTATAGTTTTCTGGAATCTCCTACCTGCCCTTTTTGAAGACAGGAGTGACATTGGCTTTCCTCCAGTCCTCCGGCACCTCTCCTGTTTGCCACAATTTTGCAAAAATGATGGAGAGTGGTAGGGTGACAACATCAGCCAGTTCACTCAGCACTCTTGGGTATATCTCATCAGGGCCCATGGACTTATGTACATTCAACTTATGTAACTGGTCCTTAACCCAGTCTTCATTGACCAGTGAAAAGCAATCACCAGGCAGGGACAAAATTCATAACAGAATATGAAAGTTCAGTTTTTAAAAGACTTGCTGATGTTAGAGGATGTAAATATGAATCACTCATTTAGGGGAAAAAACATGAAATATCTACCTTTGCTATTGTTTGGAATTGAATATTTGAAACCTTACCAAAATTTGTACTAAAAATTGGTACATGATTATAGGGAAATAAAGGGTAGTGATTTGTCTGAAATATTACATTCCTTATGAAGCAGGAATCCACATAAACTGCAAGAAGATCCTGTTTCTTTTCTTCATTAAAAATAAAAAAAATTCCATGACTTTTCAGTGCCCAGCAAATTTATCAGACCTACTAGCTTTTCCATTGAGAATCATTCTACTGCTTTTTCATCTGAGGAATCCTATACTCACCAAAACTTAAAATACCATACGTCTATAAATTGCTAGATAAAAGGAGTCTTCCTGTAAAACTTATATTTATTACCTGTATAGAGACAGGAAAATGGAACTGAATTAAGGAAACAACTCAGTCTAACATTAAAGTATATGGGATTTCTGAGTGAAATTCAGCTTAATATTTTACTGAGTCTGACAGTATTGAGGACTGAAATGAAATGGAACAAAGTATGTATTCATTAAAATTCCAGAGACATGGATGGAATAGTACAGTATCACCCAGCAATAAGTATTCTGTGAAATACGGATAGATAGTCTGGAAAGGGAAGGAATCCTCCAAAATCTTCTGGCAATAACATATACTTTTAAATACAGCATCTATTTAATCCTAGATTATCCACTGTATGACTCTGAGAGCAATGGCATGTCTTAAAATGGAAAAAAGCTACCAACACTTTTGGCAAAAAATAATACACTCTGAAATCTTTCTTCTAAAACGGAGGCTGACTTGAAACGTTCATTCATTAAGGTAAAACGGATTAATTATTTTCAGCATAACTGAAAAATTAAAACAACTTATTGAAAAAATACAGTGTTAGTTTGTAATTTACTGATTTAATAAATCAAGAATGAGAATTTTTCTCCCCAAGTCACTTTAAAATATGTTCTGAAGCTTGCCCAGTTCATGAAATTGTTTCATAAATCAAGCAACTGTGACTTCCAGTTCAAGGAAATGCTACTGTATAAGCACTAAATATGATGGCACTGGATGGTGCACGGCAGCTTCTTAAAGCAAAATACCTTAAGTGTTCCTCCTTTTGCCATGGCTTCCAAGGAGACCTGCTGAAGTTCTTGAATGGAGATTGTAGTTTGGACCACTTTTGTGTTTCCTATCTTGGTTTGAACCATTTAGCAGATGTTTCCAAATGTCTGGCCTTTGTTTCACAATATTTGTGTTTGTTTACCCGGTTAGGCACGATGGTCCAATCCTCCAAGTTGTCCTGGGTGGATCTCAGTAGCCCTTCCACAGTCAGAGGAGGTTTTTCCCAAACTAATGTTTAGCTCTGTCCGAAAGGACTAACAACCCTTACACAAGGATGCTAAATGTGTAATTTGCAACTGTAAACTCTTATGATATAAAAAAGTACAGGAGGAGAACATGGGAAGCATTTGCTGATTAAAAATAAAATAAAATAAATAATAAAAAAAATTGCAATGAGTAAAATTACCCTGGGGCTTGGACTGTGATCACAGTTCATGGTTACATTCCTGTTAAAGGCTGAGGTTGCAGAACAGAATGGCTTCTTCACTTTCCTGAGCCTTTCTGCTCACTGGTAAAAGGACATTCCAGAGGAGATCAGCCAGTCAGACTTTTATCCCTGCAGCAGCTCCTATCTCCCCGTTTCATAGCCGTGAGCATCAGCAAGTTCAGGAGTGATGGATCTTCATCCCATAATAGCTGAGCAGTATGTACCCAAACTGGCACAGCCTGGACCATGCAAGCAGAGCAACACCACTTCATGAAGGCTGTCTTCGTCCATACAGAATGGTTGGATGTCCATCATCCATGATAGCCAGATGTCAGGGAGTCTGTCAGATCAACAAAATGAAAGGGCAATGGGTTTTCACTAAGAGCAAGGGGCACCTGGCAGGCTTGGGCAGATAGTTCAGTTAGTAGCAATGCCAAGCTCCCTTAAGTGGCCAAAGCTAGCTGCCTAAGGGAAACAGTAATAACCCCAAGTGTCCAGTGCTTTCTGCCTTTCATCCAGTCTGACTTTTCAGTAACCTTCTGCAGTCAGAAAGGAGTCCAAGTCAGCAAGATCTTTCTGGTCACTGTGAAGGCATGTTCTGGAGTATTCCAGGTGTCATAGTTTAGTGGGTACTTTTGCTGCTCTGGAGTACTCATTCATGTGCATTGATTTGGTCCTTACATAGATGTCTGAAGTTAATAATACCACCAAACCTTACAGAGCACTCTTCTGACCTATAAAGTTCAAACTGCTTTACAGATAAAGAAATGCTACCCCAACTTACTGAAAGAGGCATGTAAGGTATAAGAAGGTGAAACAATCTGTTCCTGTCACTGTCAGGGGGGAAATCAGTCCTTTTCCTGAGCTGTAAGCCCTTTGCTTTCTCTGCTAGATCTGACTACACCAGTTGTATTTCTAATGGTACCACAGTGCTTGGGTTCCAGCTACAAAGCAGTAAAGCACATAAAATGCATGAAAGCTAATGTGACCACTTCACTGACAACTGTTGAATCCACTGGTGAATTATAGACACTATCCATAAGGTCTAGAGGAAGAGACAAGCTTCCTTTACACACTCATATTGTCATGGCATAGGTATAACTTGCTGCAGGGAGTTCAATTCATTGTCCATTCCTTTGCTTTGAATTCTAGTAGCATCTTGTCCACAAACCTTAAAGAAGATATACATAGATAATATTTGGAGAAAATGTCTTGCTTTTAGTTTGGATGTGTCCCAAAGTTTAGATGTATTACTGTGCTGGCTCCCCTCTTCCTTATTTCCCTTACTTCCCTACTTGCCATTACTGCAGATATAATCCATCACTTCTCTTACATAGCTCTGGGCAAATCCAGAAGCAGTTTATACCAGCTTCTCTTCCACTAGTTTGAGAAGATTCAGGGGTCATTCTTGTTTCTCCACGTCACAGTGCATGGACTTGCCCATCATGGTCATATATATACCCTCCAGCCTCTATTTGCTTCTCCAGTCACTTCTGGATGATGGACCTACTTTCCTTGCTTTCCCCAGCTGAAAAAAAAGGTCAACTACTTCAAGTGGTAAATCTGTTTCACTGCTTCTGCTTCTGAACCTCCCTCAGGCAGAGATATGCCAGGTGCTTCTTCATTTTTCCTCACTCTTCTGTTAGCCACATCTTCCCCACCGTGGTGTTATTTATACAACAGTCTTGCAGGCAAGGGTTTCCTTGGCAACACACATGCCTTCCTGCTATCTATTTTACAACAAGCTTGAATTGTCCAGCAATAGCTTAGAGGCAGCAATTTAACACAGCTGGTGGCACAATACTTCCATTCTGAGTATGTTTCCTTCACCAGTGGTAACTCCTGTGCTGATAACTGAGCTTTCATTCATCTATAATGGCAAGTAAAAGGAACAAATTATAGTGAAAACAGAGGTAAAGTGAAAGCATTATGGGAGTAGTCAGAACAAAGCATTCCAGGAGCTGCACTTATTTTATATTGCAAACTAATCAGTTACTGAACAGCAGTAACTAAGGTACCTAAGTTTATATGTTTTCCTGAATGAAAGAAGAAATTGTTCTAACTCAGCTCACAAAAAGGCATGACAGCTCTCTTTTGGGTACTTATGCTGCAGTATCCTCAATAGTTATACTTCTAATCCTCACTATTTACTTTTCTCCTGTAACTTTATTTATAAATAAGGCAAGGTTTGCAAGGGAATTTTTTTTTTTTCTTAAGCTGGTTGGCATGCTAGACACAATAGCAATCTCTCGAGTGCACACACACACATCAGGGCAAGTGGATAAGAGAAATATGTTGCCATAGACTTTCTTTGGTGTCTAGTCATCAGTTCTGGAATAGACACCACTGAAGTCTGAATACAAGTATCCATTTTATCTAACTTCTAATAATTGAAGCAGAGAAGAAAATGGAGGGGTTTGGAGTTCATGAATGCATGTACAAGCTGTATACTGCATATTCCTGTACCTCAGAGTAATTCTTCCCTAAAGTGGAACATCTTGACTATAAAAAGCAATACATCTTCACAATACCCCCCAAAATTAGCTCTTTTCCTACTTTTGTCTCAATTCCTTTTGACTTCAGCAGTTCAGAAAGAACTAAGGAAGCTTCATTGTACTGCTGATGCTGTATTTGCAATAACTGCTTTAGCAACTGTAGCTTCTAACAAATTGAAAACAGCCTCTAGTGCTTGTGTGTGGAAATCCATAAAACATTACTTGAGTACCTTTTCATTCAGAGTAAGTTCAGTCCATAATTTGCAGGCAAGCTCTTCAGTAATTTTCACTGCTCTCTGGCATCTGGTGTTGCCCAGTTGTTGAAGTTGAGCAAATTTTGCTGCCAATTTTTTTTGAGGCTGTTGTCTACAGCATTTCCCACAGCCAGGGATGAGCAAGAGCTGCCAGTGCTCCAAGTTGAGCAGAATATTTGAAACACTGGTAGCGTTTCCAGGACGGGAAAGCCTTGCTGTGCTACTGAGCATCTCTAAGTCAGGCTCAGCTAATGTGCCAAGTTGAAGCCTTTGTGGAGCAAGCTGACATTTGGTCAAGCACTTTTATAAACAAAAGACTTCATTCAGTCAAATTCTCTCAAGTGTGTCTACACAAGTGCTTGCAACACTTCTAAAAGTCTTGGAAGGTCTGGGAGATTGTGGTCGCATTTTCCATGCGCAGCTATGTTCTTGTCTGTTATCTAGACTGCCAGGACTGTGAAACTGGGGCTTCTACTTGCTTTCTTGAATAAAGTCTTGGCACTAGTCACCTGAAGAATTACTTGGGGCTGTATTTTTTTGGCAACCATCTGCTGTTGTAACAAACATAGCCTATTCCTGGAAGTGGAAAGGGAACAAAAGTTGTCGCAAGTACCATCAATGTAGACTCATTCACTTCTAAAAATAATCACTTATGGGCAGATTCTGACATGGGTACATCAGTTAGTCTCACCAAAACCAATTCTACAATGAAGAATTGGCATAATGCAACACAAGGCAGTAGAACATACACAAATACATTACCCAGAAATGTTGTATCTATATCCTTAAGTATGAAATGAACTCTAAAGCAAACTAATATACTTTAATATTGAATCAAATTGCAGGACACATCCAAATAACAATGGAAAAGATGAAAGAAAAAGTGGTTTTTTTTCCGGTATACCCCTTTCAGAAGCATTGAATTTCAAATATGTGCCCACCTTGACAACAGCAGTGTATGGAGATTTATTGGTAGCGATTACATCCCATGATTTTTATTTTGTCTTCAGACTGATAGGAAAATCAGAGGTCTATTTACTTGAGGGACATGTACACTTTCTAGCAGCCTATTTTGCTGGGCAGGTTGTCTCCACCTTAAAATGATAAATCTGGTGGATGATCATCTCTCACTGATTCTCTCTTACTGGTACTAAACCCCACTTACAAGCAACAGATGTGCTGATCTGAGCTTCAAGGTGAGTTACTAATAGTTTGCAGATGAGCTTTTGTACTGGAGAGGAGAATAACAAAAATCAGAGCTGAATGTTAATAAAAAACTAGAATAGTGCTTTCAGAACTTGGACCTGCATGAAAGCCAGGAAAAATGTCTTTTTCAGCAGAGCTGGTTCAAAAAGTAATTCCTTACAGATTTTTGCTTTTAAGTCAGAAAAAGGATTGTTTTCTAGTAAAGAGAGAACATGCATGTATTTGAGGATGTTCTTGCCTCAAGGCACTTAGGGTTAAGAATGTACAGTAAATCTGCAATCATAGAATTTTTTTCTCATCAGTGGAAATTTTGCCATTATCATAAAACAGAAAATAGAATTCTTAGGCACATTTTTCTTCAGCCATGCCTATGAGTCTTTCTGGAGCTATAAGCTTCAAGAAACACTTCCATTCACCAAGGGGCAAAATGAAAGAAGATATGGCACAAGATAGGGCATCTTGTGTGTGTGTTGGAAGCTTCAGACTTCCCTTTTCTACAGTGGAAATAACCAGTGAACACTCGTGTCCCAGTTTGAGTGAGAACAGAACTAATTCTATTCAGTGATTTTACTTTTCATCTCAGTTCTTCTAACTGCACTGTCTGAAGTCAGCAGCCTGTTTACATGGACAGTCTCTGCTTCTGGCAGTGATAACACCCCACGGTTAGAGTTACTACCAGGGATTGGTGTGCAGACCAAAGCCACTGATGGATCTTGTGTATCACATTGAGGGGCGCAGAAAGTAAAAGGCCACACCTACAGAGAGGAGTGGACAGGACAGGTGACCTTAAACTGACCAACAAGGGATTCCATCCCATAGATGTCTTATTCAGTATAAAACTGAGAGATTGGAGGGTCTTGCCCCACGTTGCTGGCTTTGCTCTGCTTGGCTCAGGTCCTCTTCTGGTTACTTCCTTGGACCATCTGAGGAGGACTCTGTCCATTCTGCTTTTGATCCTAATCTGTGTGTTCCTGAATCCTGTACCAGAATCAGCTCCTGAACACAGCTCCCATCTGCTTCTGGGCCCAGTCTGTGACTCTCCTAGTGCCTGATCCACAGCATCAGTGGTGATGGTGACATAATTGCCATCTGGGGGGGGGTGTGTGTGTTGGGTTCCATACTGGTTTTGCATATATTTTTATATATAATGGATTAAAACTAGAGAGAGGTTGATTCAAGTTAGACATTAGGAAGAATTTCTTCACCATGAGGGTGGTGAGACACTGGAACAGGTTGTCCAGAGAGGTGGTGGAGGCTCCATTATTGGAAGTTTTTAAGACCAGGCTGGCTGGGGCTCTGAGCAACCTGCTCTAGTGGGAGGTGTCCCTGCCATTGGCGGGGGGTCGGAACTAGATGATCTTTAAGGTCCCTTCCAACCCTGACAATTCTATAATTCTCTATTCAATTTTTATTATTATTATTATAATTTTCATTAAAGCTGTTTTAGTTTCCTTTTCTAATCGCTAAGTGTCTCTCCCTTGTTCCCTTTCTCTTCCCCTTTGGGGATGGAGGAGGGTTAATGGAGAGCATCTGTTATAGGACTGCTCTCACCATAAACTGTGACAACTTGCAATGCCCAGGAAATCAGCCCAGGAGTGGCAGAGGGCCACAAGTACTGAAGCACTCCATCCTGCTCAGAGCTTACTGATTACTGTTATATGCTATCCTTCAAGGTCTGTCCTCGAGGAGACACCTGGGCTATGACTGTATTAGTAAATTAAACAGTGCCAGAGGACACTCTTGAGTAATGTAATTCAATTGTTCATAGTGTTAAATTGTTAGAGCAATCCCCAGACTCTATGTGAACTGAAAAGAGCAGTAGGGCTCTATTTTCAACATTTCTTAGAACAAGACAGGGAGGCTGTGCAATGCCAAGCAAAGTGAAGGCACACAACAGCTAGGCAAAATCACCTGGCTGCCTAGGTGGTTCATTTAGTGCTACAGGCATTTTGTTTTCACCAGGCAAGGGCTGCTAATGCACATAAAGAGGACATCTTTCTCTGTTAATAAGGACACTATGCAAGACCAGCATCACTATGATGTTTGGAAGGGTTAGTGCTTAACACTAATGTGCTTCACGTGCACCCTCAACAGACCAGGTACTTAGGTAGTATAAAGATAAATGAGTAACTTGTCTTCTAAGTACATTGCAGCTCTTAGGATTATAAAAGTGTAATAAGTAAGTACTGATTTTAACACCTCATTCAAAAATGATCTAGCGGAGAAACCTCATTACAGGCATAAGATGAAACTGAGTCTCTGTGAACTGTGTGTAGGCTTAACTATCCCTCATTATAGCTACTGGCCTAGAAGGTACTCCAAGAATGAGCAACACAAGTAGTGTTTCATGACAGCTCCCTACCATAGTACCTTCATTTATGAAAATCAAATCTCCAGTAACAAAGAGCTGTTGGCCTCTTTCTTTCCTAGGTGTTGCTATTGAATTGTTCAATTCCAGTCACAAAAGGCCACAGAGGTTACTTTCTTCTATAACCCTGAGTGCAGGACAGATCCATGATTGTGCAGTTGGGAAGAGACGTCCCTCCATATATACTATTGGTCGTTCTTCATGTGGTTTTGGTGCATATCTGTAGCACAAACAAGACTACACTACCATCCCTCAGTCTCTGATTTTACAACATTGTGTAATATGAAGAGCCAAGGAGAAGGGAACGGAGGAACAAAAACTCCCTTTTTTATCACAGCAAAAGTCTGGTAGGATTGGCTTATCTGAGTTACAGCCGAGATCACCATGGGGAAGGTGCTTGTCTAGGGATGGAAGAGGTCTCTGGCTTCAACTTCTGCATGCCAAGAAGCTAGAAAGGGAAAAGTCTGTCTGGATGGTCAATGTGAATGAAGATCAAGAGATGTAGGTTTGTTTCCTCTCTGTCCTGTAAGCACTGTTCTTTGCTGACAGCATGAAATGGGAATGCAGGTATAGACTTACTCCAGTACAAGAGCTAGACCATATTCTTATTGCCGTATATATATATAAAGAGAGGTGTATTCTGAGGTTCCAGACTCAGTTTGTAGTTTAAGTGTTCGTTTATGGAAGAATAAAATCTAGCATATAAATACAGGGAGAAAACTATATATTTGCACAGGTGATAACTGACTTACAGTAATTCAGTCTTGCAAGACACCAAGTATCAGACTAATGTGGTTTCCCATTTTGCTTTCTTATTCTAACTGTGTCTTAATACATTTTCTTACATCCAGCATCTGATTTACCTTTGTTTTTCAGAATGAAAAGTCTTGTTTTTTAAGAATCCCTAACTGTGAATCATGGACATGTTTATAGGGTAGACTCTAAAAATAAGTACCAGTCCAACAGTCAGCAGTTGATTCTTCACACACTATCTACCTCAATCTCTGAGCAGAAACTGTTAGCTATCAAAGAGTTGTTTAGAAATCAATGCACCTTTGAACAAAAGGGAACAGTTATACAATTTCCTATCATCTTGTCAGCAGGCTGTGAAAGTAAACAGTTCTAAACCACACAAAAAAAAAAAGAAAATATCATCCAGAATCATCATGGTGGTAGCAGAAGGAACAATTAAACACCATTGACTGATAACCAGTGCACATTGAAGAGTGTTCAAAGCACATCTCAACAACCGCCTTCCATTATGCTGGCTGCAGGCTTAGAGCCTGCATTGCAGCCTTCTTTTTTAGATTTTTTTCCATAATGTTTCTCTTGCAGTGAAGTCTGTCTGAGTTCCGAGAAATGTTTCCTGGTTTATGATGATAAAATTCATTCAAGCTTTCCCAGAGAACAATTACATTACATTACATTACATTATGTTACGGAAATACAGCAAACTATCCCTCACATTTTTGCTTATGGAAAATATGAAAGAGAATTCTCATAGGGAACAATGAATGAAATGTAGCCAAATACACCTGGCTGGAATTTACAGAACACTGTGCTGTACTTTTAAATAAGTCAAATCTCATATATTAGATTTTTCATCTACAGGCTGCATCCCTCAGGATCAAATAAACATTAAACGAAAGGCAAAGGCTCATAACAAGTAACCTAGTTCCCTGCAAGCCTCCTCACTAACCGTACGTGTCTTGCCTAGGACTACTAACAACAATCAAAACCCAGCCTATGGGACAGGTTTACCCAGCCTAGTCCTGATCCGAGAGAGACACAAACTTACAGTCAGGAATCAGATGACTAGTCACTGCCCTGGTCACCTCACCCAGATGGCATGGCTCTACTGCTTCAGACTATGGCTCCATTTCTATCTGTCACTGGGTAGATGGGATGCTTCAATGGGGGAAAAGAAGAACAAAACTCCTATAGAATACAACAGCTTAATGGAGTTTTATCAGCTGACATTGTGAATCTACCAATCACCTTTATTGACATAGATCCAAACATGAGGATGAGTCTGCTTCTGTTATGCTAGTCAGTAGCTATACCGTTATAAAACATGAGGGTTTTTCTAGTTTATATGCTGCTCCACAGTTATTCTTAGTGCAGAGTACTGAAATATTAACCTGCCTCCTGTGAGTTACAGGTACAGAGCGTTTCTAAGTTGCATAGTATTCTCTATTGTGATTAATTTAAAAATGATCCAGTAAAAAAAGAACACTTTGTCTCAAGATTTAGGGAGATAGAGGGTTTTCTATGAGAGATTCTAGACTGAGAGCCCTAAAACCAGTTACAGACTGTTACAGGTATAGCGAGCTGATCCTGGATAAAGAGAGGAGGCTGGTGCAGATCAACTTTGGTCAGACATCCCTTCAGAAAGTAGGCAGAACAGAGCTCCACAGTGAAGTCTTTTAGCCTGGATCCTTCTTCTTTGTTGGAGCCTGTGGTTGGAAGCTTTTTAAACACTTTACAAATTCTACCTCTCTCTGGCTTGCCGCTGTGCCTGGGGCTTCAAGTTGGCTGCTGGGTCTCAGGCAGGTTTCCAGGAAGACTTCACGAAGATTATTTTGATTTATTTGTCCCTCAGCCTTTGTGTATGTAATAGGGATAATGCCAGCTCACAGGTTGCAAGGCAAAAATAACTGAAATTAGTGACATTTTTGAGAAAGTACCCCTACAAGATAAAAAGTAGACACTTGGATCAGTTCAAGATTAAAGGGAGGAAGTATAAAAGAAGTAACATAGTGGTGGAATTGAAAACCCTCCAAACCGGCAAACTTCCTTAACTCTCAAGTACTCTTTGAATGTGTAAAGCACATAGCTACATAAAAAGGTGTAAAAGAGTGATAAAGATGTTAATTGAGTTGCATGCCTATAGGCCAGCTAAGTCCTTGGCCCAAGGTGCTGTGTGTGCTGGAAACCATCACTTCCAGTTTATAACTCCAGTTCCCCACCTCAGCTTTAATTATAGCATTCCTTGTAGTCTGAACAGTTTTAGTTCCCATAACATTCCAGGTGAGAAATTAGTTTTCCAAGGCTACAAAGACACTGAACCTTCTTGCTACTTAATTTTAACTGCTTATAATACTTTTAACACCATTTCTTTGAAAAGGACTTTAAACTGTCTTTTGCTATTCTTTGAGCATTAGACACAGAATTATCTTTGCTGAAAAGTCTGTGTAAACCTTAACAGCTGGCTTGATGATTTTGTTTACTAAATTCACCAGAAATTACTTGGGTTTGCTTCTCTGTTTTTCTTCACCTACTGGCTTTAAGTTAGGCCTTTTCACAAAACACTGCCTCTCTCTACAGGGCACAGCAGTGAGCACAGGGGTTCTGGTTTCCTTTAGAAGCTGCAAGTCAATAATAAAATAAAAATGAGTTTTCAGTATAGAAAGGGCCATGAGACAGGGTTATAAGATCTACAGATGTAAGGCATTCATTTGTACCTGGATACCACCATAAGAAAAAACAGAGAAAATGAAAAAAAGACATGCTAAGACTGTCTGAGGCACAACCACAGATCATTAGGAGAAAAACCTGTTTCCAAACATCTGCTCTGTTCCTGCCTTTTTTACAATTTGTAGATTTGTTCTGATTAAGTGGCAGTTGAAGTGGATTATAAAATATTAAGTGTTAGACAAGACAGGATGCATTGAATCCTGTAAGTGCAGTGGCAGCTGAGAAGTTCATGACAGCAGCATGAGCCCATCACTCTTCCCACCAAAGGATGATGAAGTGGAGAAAATCAGAGGTTAGTGGTGGCACACACCACTTACAGAAAAATACTTACAGAAGAAACATTTTTTAAAAATTTATTAACTTGAAGACATGGCTACCAGTTCAAGACATAACCTAATTTCACAGGTATTTTGACAAACCAGAAATTAATTCTATCATCACACATAGATCTGATAAAACTACAGATATCTACAGAGGGTTTTAGATGAAGCAGTTTCATATGTCTTACAGTACTGAATAATCTGAATAATTCCTTTCAGCAATAAGAGTATTTACTTTCTGAATCTTTTTTTTTATTCTTAGATCTCAAAGATGTTCATGGATAGGAAACACTTGAGTGTTTACAGATCAAGTGTACCATATCTGGAGAGGACTAAACACATTGTGTTTCTACTGTAATATCTATACTGTAGAAAGTGCAGGAATAATCACGCTTTTATTTGTAAATCTGGAAGAAAATAATGTGGTAAGATGTGCTCAAATAATGTCTTCAAATAATGTAACTTTTCCTGTTCAATACTTAGGTTTCTAATACAAGTTAGTAAGGGCTTCATCTTGATTTAGTTAGTCATTTAGTCAGGTTTGACATGGACATAATGAGAACATACTTGCAGCCCATTTTATGTACATACAACTCCAGGCCTTCTCTTCTGGAAACTGGCTTACTCAGTTTGATAAATTTGAGCTTCTCAGGAAATGTCTGCGGGTTGTGTTTTTGTAGCTGACTGAGGAGACTTTATTTTATTGACATCTTTAACCTGGTCTAATTCAGGCTAGGAAATCAGTTGGATCTAGTAGTGTACAGAAAGCAAGAACTGACTCAGTATTGGGAAAAAGTTATCTTCTTAGCACTCTCTACACTGTAGCAGGTTACTGCATCTCAAAGACTGATGAGTATGATTTAGGAAAAGGTAACCTGAGAGGAAGCAAAATTGCTAATTAGCAGCTACTTTCACTCTGAAGCAACACTGGATGCCCTTCTTTCCAAAGCAGCCAAATAATTCATTGGTATGCTAGTATCAGCAGATGTTTAAGACTTCTTTTCAGATTTCTTTTAACAGACTGATGGTCAAACGAATCTCTCAGATACCTGCCAAACCTAATTTGGAAAAAAACGTTGTCACAGATCAGTTTTAAGACTAATTTAGTCCTTTATTGAATCCATTTTTTATCATATGTTTTACTGCAAGGTTTACAATGGTAATCTTGACTGTTTGTCTTGGTTGTTTCAGTTTCCCAGCTGAGAAAATATATTTATCCTCCTATTTTTATCTTGCTACCTAGTTTCATCAGAGAAACAAGTAACTCTCTTGTTCTCAGAAAACTGAGAAATTATCTGACACTTATGACACAAAATCTATAATTTAATTAATTGTTACTTTATTTTATTTTTTCAACTGCTGATACGTTTATACTTAACCATGACTGTGCAGGAGTTCTTTAGAAATCTCTCATGTGTGAGGACTTCAACTGTTGCTCATTATCAAGCATCAATCAGCTGACTAGGAAAGTCACACAAAATATTACTCCTTAGAAGCAAGGAACAACTATTCCACTCACTGATGGTGACTCAGGAGGCAATGGCATTGTGGAGAGACTGCTTTTAAATAAATCTTCCTACAAAGTTGGAGAAGCTTATTTCAGAAGCAGGATATGTTTCTGCAATAGAGATACAAACTTCAATACCCTGACCTATACAAGAAACTAAAAACTAAAAAGAAATAACCAAGAATACAGCTGCTTTTTTTCAAGTGTGTGTACTATCTTTTCTTTTTAATTTTTTTCTGTTCTGCTTTCCATTTCAGTAGTGAGGGTACTGTCTAAATTTGGACACAGTGAAAAGCCAGTCATATGACACTGTCCAGCCTTGTTTCCAGGGGCAGATTTTCACTCAAATACCTCAGGAATAAGTTGTTTCTCTAAAATTACATTTCCTTCTTTTCAATTTATTTATTCACAGCAGGGATGCTGTGACCAACATGCAGCATAACTGTGTGATTTTTTTTCTCAACCCACTGTAAATAAGAAATGCAATAACTACAAGTCAAGTTTTTTAATTATGATCTACTCTCTCTAGAAAGCTTAACAGCACCCAAAAGTATTGCATGACTGCATAGATTTCACTGCACCATGTGACTCTGTTTCTTTGCACATCATCTATATTATTAACACTAACATCGCAGCCATGACGGTCTAAAGATGCGAGTGAGTTAAAGTCTGAAGTTTGGGGAAAATACTTTAGTCTAGATGTTTCCTCGCCCTGCAGACTTACCTTGTCTAAGATATCGTCTCTCTTCAAGACACCTGGTACCTTTCTTCACCACTTCCCATCAGAAGCTGTTACAATCATGATTTACCGTCACCATCAGCGCTGCCTTTCTAAAATGTGTATTGTGGTGTTAACCCAAAACACAGCGCTTGGATGGCAGTTTGCTAAGTGTTTGAAGCTTTGCCTTTTTGTGGATTTAAAAACGACTCCTAAATCCCCTGGCTAATTGTTCATTAGTATGTTCTTTAAAACATTAAACAAACCCCTTTATTTACCTTCCCTGCCTCCTGATAGTCCTCAAGAGGCAAAGCTGCTTCTGCGTTAGCAACTTGAACCTCTGTGACCTGAATAGTCATTTGAGATGTTAATTCACTGAAGAATGAAGCTGAACAATGATGGATCGAAGCATTTCCCCCACCTAGAAGAAAACATAGTGGCATAAGCTTTGTGTATTGATCAGCCAGCTTCAGTTTCATTCCCTCCAAACCCTCAGTGCTAGGCAGTTTCTAACACAAAAGGAAATTGTAATGTCTGGTATTTTAGGAAAGAACTCTGATTCTCTCCGAGTTGCAGAGGTATTCCAGTCGAGGGCTTTTCCCTGGAAGTGTAGCCAGAAGATCCAGACCTGTGTGCCTGATGCCTTTAACTCAGAAAAGGGATTTATTTTTCGTTTGGGTTCTACTGATTTTTCCTACAATGACTTTTCTGTAATCATGATAACGTCAAAATACACCAAAATCCAAACTTATTTTTCTGCTCCCTGTGTATTTCTTCAGTCACTTCAAATATAACATCAAAGACACAAAATGTCCTTAGGAAGAAGAAAAATTTACATTGAAATCAATTCTGTGCTACTTGGCTGCTTTAAAGTCTTGAAGGTGGGATACCATTGACCTCAACAGCAAAATCCATGTTGTTTTCATTGAATTACAGAACTTCTTTACACCTTCAGCTAGTATAAAAACAGGTAGGGGGTATAAATTGTCATTACTATTCAGAAATATGCAGAACTGTCCTAATTTTTCACAGTTCAGAATATGAACCTACCTCCTTTAATCGTCATTAAAATGTTAAAATCCTGCTGAAGTCTGGGAGATGGTTCCTGCTTCTTCTCACACCCGGATTCCCTAGTGATGGCTCTGTCAGTGACATCTGAACCTGGCTGGGTGTCTTGCATCTAAATAGGTCTAATGAGGAATGAGCAGATTTGAAAACCAAAATGAATCTGTAGGCAAGTGTTAATGGATAATGATATTATCCTGTGCTGTTTGGTATCTTCAAATGGCCTTATAGACTTTTAAAAGTTCAGCAATAGCCATTTAAAGAAAAAACTTTTATTTTTGAAAGCCTGCTTATAAATGCCTGTAAAGCTGCCTTCAGCTGAATGGAGTGCGGTGGTTCAGATAAATTAAAGACACATTAGGAGGCCACTCAGAGCTGTATTCTTACCTTGCTCCCTGAGGGCAGAACTCAGATCTCTTTGGAGTGTGTTGTCCAGGAGGCAGTCTGAGAGGTGAGGACTTGTGACAGGAAACATCTAACATGCTTTTCCTTCCCCTGCTGCAGTCATGGGGGACACGGCCTCTGACACAACCTCACCAAGACCTGGTACTCCTCCAGGCAGACTGTGTCAGTTAAGCAGCTTCAGAGCAATCTTTGTGTGAAATGAAGCATTAGGTAAGGTCTCCAGTGGAAAACTCAAAGACGGGGAGAGAAAAAGTATATGTCTCAAGTGTGGACCCAGCACAACCTCTCAAAACCATGTTTCTCTTAGGCTTCCCATGATCTGCTCTGCATGTATATTTCAGGAAGCAGGGAAACCCCCCTAATTAATGGAAAAGAAGCGCATTGTGTCTATTTGGGGTTCTCTTGAATTGCAATCACTTTAATTCAATTGAGGGCAAGGGGGTTAATGGGGCATGTCATGGGGTCCTGTGCTGCTGGCCATTCACATCTGGGGACAAATCGGAGCATACTGCCATCCCCTTGAACTCCAGGCATAGGTGGGTTTCTTGGCATGGGGAAGGTGTGCTGTGGAGAAAAGAAAGAAGAGAAATAGGTGAGATGTGCCCTGGCCTGCCCTAGGAAAGGAGGGGGACATGGCCACGTGTGACCACCTGCACCTAGGCACGAGAAACGTGCCTTTATTTGCCTGGTTATGTAGTGAGAGCTGTTTATCTCAGTACAAACCTGTCTTCTCTCCCGCTGCCTTCATTACAAAATGTTCAGAGCAGAATAGAATGCACCTCAGTTTATAAATCAGTTTCCTCAGTTCAGTATATAAATGCCTACCCCAGTTTATAATTACCTTAAAATGGTACTCATAGTGCATTGTATTTATTAAAAAACATGATATAAAGCATAAAGTAATTATTCTTCATACAGTCCCTCAATTTAAGTGAGCTAGGCAAACTCCAACTATACTATAACCAGCATACAAGGGCAGCTTCTTCCCCTGCTCTGAATGCCAGAGCAACACAGCTATGTCTCAGCAGCATCAGCCCAGGGTCCACTCCTTAGCCCTCTCTCCCACTCAGATCCAGGTAGCTCTCCAGGCATGCAGCAGCTAAGCTTGATCTGAGGCATTAGGTGTCTGATTTGCAGCCTTGGCTTCCACAAGCTGTAGTGCCTTGGGAAAATCACCTCACTGACAGGTCTCTGTCTGCAAAATGGAAATTACAGTGCCCATCTCTACATGTAGCCTCCACCCCCATAAATAAAAGTAGATGACACTTGAATGAACCAAAGAGCATCTGATTCTTCTTCTGCAGAGGCATCACATGACCTTCAAAGGCAGCACATAGAGCACAGGGTGCCTCCTGTTACATTTGGTGGAGAGTTGGCTTGCCTGGACCAGTGGTGAAGAGAAGTAACAGAGAAATAGGTGACTGTTTGCAAATGATTTGGGATCGGTTGCTTAAAAAACACAAAGCTTTTCTGCCAAGGGAGAGGATGCTCGTCATTCTGGTAAGGGGTGACTGGCTTATGAGTGTGTTTTCCACTTTGAACAGGGCTGCATCTGCTAACAGTTTTCTACCCCATGCTGTGATAAGCCTTGCACACAGACCATCCCAGGTACCTGTCTCTGCACAAGAGACATGGTCTTTCAGTGGCAGTGGGGGATAGCCAGGGCAATAACCAACCTAGGTCGGTAGGGCCAGCACTCACGGGGCAGACATTAATTAGCAGGGACGTATGATTTTTTTCCACTCCGGAGCTGTCAGGCAGCTTCTGTGAGTCCTTTGCTGATAATGATCACTGTTCATCCCAGGGGTGGAAAAACGGGTGTTGGGGAAGGGGGAGGAGAGGAAAAGGAGACCAGCTCAGCAGAGCTCCAGTTCTACTGTGACAGGGAGAACAGGGAGAGGGTACAAAGTCCTGTGGGGTCCTGGGACTGCCCCTGGTTCACAGCAGGCATGCCTTTATTTTCCAAGAGGTTCACCTGGCTGCAGAACCAGGATAGAGGCTGTCAGGTGGAGTGATGCAATCTAAAGCAACTTGTCCTGCTGGGATGCACCAGTGTCTCCTCTGAGAAGGGTGGAGAAAAGGTCTCCAAAAGGAAGCCCAACACAAGAAATACCTGGGCCAGTACTGTATGTTCTCATTCCTCTCACAATCTCTCCAAAGAAACCTGGACTGGATTGTAAAATTCATCACAATTGGTACAGAAATAATGACTTACTCTTTAATTTTAAATTTCTCCATATATGATGCTAAAGATATATCCTTAAGGTAGGTCAATTATGTTAAGAAAGTGGGAGTTTAGGTTCAGCTTCTGTAGGTCAATGATAAGTTCAAACAGAGATAATGGACAGATACATTTGAGGGTGACAAAATTTTAATTTATTTTGTATGCAAATCTAAAAAATATGATTGATGTTTGAACATGCACATAAAACACCAGACAGCAGTGGAAGAAGAATAAAGAAGGGGAATAAAGAAGGGGAAGGAAGATGGAAAGAACAGCTTCCTGGATTGTCTGTGGGAATCTGATAATCCATTAATACAAGGTGTTTCATAATTTTCAGATGTCTCATCTTCATCCTGTTGATCTTTATATTCATTTTGTGTCTTCAGAACACATATACTCTTCTATTTCTCTTTGGATCTTCTCTATATTTTTTTTCCTTCACATTTAATTCTAAATTACTGTTGTCAACAACAGAGTAGAAATAATATTCCTATATTAACTACCAGCCAGTCTTTCCAAAATTACCTCTGTCGAGGAAGCAGACAACAGCCTGACTGATATTCAGATAGCAGTCATTTGGATCAGTGATAAGGGTGAATTGCTGCCTTGCATTTATTCTGCAATAATTAAATAAAAATATAGATATCCAATACTAGAGGGTATCACAGGCCTCTAGTTCTTTTAATGGAGGAGAAAAAAAGTGCAACAGAAGTCTATGACAAAATGGGTCCCCCACTGCAGCCAAGCAGTACAAGCACATGAAAAGGCTTTACAGTGAAAATAATTTTCCTAACTCTATATATGGGGGTTAGCTCATGTCTCAGAAACAGCACTGCTGTAAAAATGAAATTCTTTCCAAATTTTCACCCATCCATTCTGAATATTGATGGTACATTTATTTTTCAGTTTGACAGTCATCCTGGACTATTTGCTTTAACAATATTTTCTGCAGCAAATTCTGCAAGTTCATTACATACTGTGCATGAATACTTTTTTTTTTTTTAAGAACTGTTAGTCTTTACTGTATTCTTCTCTTTCTTATATTAAAACTGTATTAAAAACTGATGAGCATTCCTTTATTTCTCATGAGCCTCTCAGCTTCTGTTCCCTCTCGTTAATGTGTTCATTGATCTTTCTCAGTATCTGGAAAGGTTTCCATTCTAGAGATCATATCTGTTGCTCCTTAGGAGGAACCAATTTTCCTCCCTTGCTACATTTTGATGAGGACTGGCCAGCTACAACTGCAAACATTATTAAAAGGGAGGGGGTGATGAGGACTGTGATATGACAGCCCTGGTTTTGCTGCTGCTTTCTCAATACCATCAAAACCCTATTGCTTTCACTGGTATTAAGCAGACATTTCTTCTGGACCATCTGTAATAATGGGCACATCTTGCTCTGAAACCATTCTCACTTTGTTTAAAATACAGCCCAGTGATGCAAGGAATTTCATTATTGCTTTTAATGCTAATGACTTTGTTTGCTGTAGCAAAAGAAAAAGAAGAAGAAAGGCAGAAGAACCAAACTCAGAATACATTGCCTGATGGCTTAGTTTTGTTGTGTCTGCGTGTCTTAATCCCTGACTGATCTAAATCACTTAGCATTATCTGCAAATTTTGTTACTTTGCCCTGCTGTCAGATTATTAATAAACATCCTCAGTCCCAGCAGATACATTGCAAACACTTCGCTATTAACCTTGTTTCTAGATGAAAGCTTTCTCTTTATCCTTTGTATTTGCTGTCTCCCAGCCCGTTTCCACTGCACAGCAGAATATTACATTTCACCTCCTAGGTGCTTGGTTTTCTTTAATAAGCTCTTTGAGGAACTTTAAGAAAAATTGGAATAATTATATCTGCCAGTGCTTCTTTACCCACTAATTTGTTGACACTTTAATGAATCCTTATAGTTTGAAGCAAGGTTTTCCTGTGGCATAAATCAGCAACGTTTCTGTAATCATCTAATTTTCATCTAGGTGGTTTTATAACAGCTACTTAAAATAGCACACCTCCCACTGAAGGCTCATCAGTCTATTATTGCTAAAACTACCCCACAAATTTTAATTTTACATTCACTACTCTCCAGTCCTTCAGTTTAGCAATTGATTTTAATGTTTGATTTTTTTAGAAGCTCAACAATTTATTTTACAACATCCTCTTCATTCATAGATTATTATATTTCTAGGCACGTTAGTTTCACTTTGTCAGTATAAAAATTTAACTCCTATCCTACATGATGCCCTTTTCTCAAGTATGCATGGATGTATGAAAATTCCCAGAAAATGCTATGTATTCAATGCAATGTCCAGGCACAGTCAATTGAAAGCTGAAAAAAATGTTCTCAATAACCAGTTAAACACCTTTCACCTTAACTACGGGCTTTGTCTGTAACTGTCTGACAGTTACATCTAGTGTCTTTTTCTCTAATTCACCTTAACTCCCTCTCCATCACCTCTCAGAATAGCTGAGATTTCATATTTTACATAGCAATGAAGTTAACAAAGCAGCATAAAAACTCCTTTGATTAATTTATAAATGGTATTTTATTTAATGGCTGACTACGATAGTAAGGGATGGGGAGTGATGAGCTAAAACATTTCTTCCAGTTTGATATTCAAAGTTTCTGCAACCCTAAATGACACAGTAACATCCTGTATTTTGCTTACAACAGCACATCCAGTCCATAACCCACAGGCTTCAGCTGGCTTTGAGTCACAACCTGAATCATGGCATTCTTCTCTGGGACTTAGATTCAGTTTTGACCTCCTTTGACATTCCCTGAATAAAGATCTGCAGATTTGGCTCAAACAGTGAGTTTCCACATTTTATTTTTGTTTTTTCCATACACTCTACCTTGCAATGACCAGTCAGGCAGCAAAGCTGACTAGGCAGATGTTCCCCAGGGTTTTTCACCTCGCAACACTTCTGCAGGAACACAAATAACAAACAGCTGCTTTTTAAGACACATCCCTAAGTTGCACATCCCTTAGCAGACACTCTGCCTGAGGATCATCTCTTTCCATAGTATTGTCTTCCTGTCTGAGCAGATTCCTCCATCCTTGGTCACCTTCACTGCTGACTGCACACACATATGCACCATGGGCTTTGTGGTGGCAGGCCCTGATGTAACTTTCAGGACATTTTAGTGCTCACTTCTCTCATGGGTGCTTGTATATGCCAACTGGATTCTCTTTACACATCCCATAGGTTGAGCAAGTTACAACCTCAAAGCCATTATCACATTCCCTTTTACTCTTACATATCATTATGGCCTTCATCTGGGCATTTTCCAAACCCAAGGACTTCAGATGTTGGGGTGAGGTAAGGCAGTATCCAGGACAGAATTCTTATCCTTTAATGAGGCCAAGGGGCTTCATGCATTATAAATGAGCCATTCTTCCTTAGTTCTAGTAAGTTTTCCTCAGCTGTTCTCTGAAACAGTTTCTTTACCTGCTCTTCTTTTTTAATGTGAGGTTGATATTTGTTCTCCTGGAGATAAAAATGACCTCATTTACTGCTGATCCAACATCTTCCAGACGACAATTTAGTCAGTGACTGGAGACCCACAAAATTTTAACTTGCTGCTGTTGATATCAGTATTCTATTCTATTTTATGTGTAGAAAAATATGATATTATTGTCCAGAAAGAATATATATATTTTTTAATATATTTTCTAATTGCTTTCATTTGCCTAAGCACAGCTTCTGGAAAGGGACACTATGTTTAGTTCATAGGTATTTTATACTGTAACAGGAAGACTTTTCTGATGCATCAGTATATATGAAACCATAAGTAATACTCTGAGTTTGTCTTCTGGTGACATTTTCTGGCCATTTCATGTGCAAATCCATTGCAGTCTCTTTCTGACAGATCACTTTGCTGAAATTTTACTCATTGAAATTGTATTTCTTCCAAAGGCCATCAAGCACCCTCAGAGACATGGTATTCCTAAGAGAAGAGACTTTGAACACAAATGCTTCATTACTTTGTAAACTTGTTGAATCCACTCAGGAAGGAGACGCTTTGAACTGAAGTACCCATCTTCTAAAATGAGATGTGCTATTTTGCTTTGTCTCATGTCTGTAAATTCAATCCACAAAGTTAATTTTTTATTCACTAATGGGAATATGGGAAGAAAGGGTTTTAAAAGTGTTTCACATCTTCCTGGCTTACAGAAAAGAGCAAATCAATGTAAGTAAGAGGGTATGCTGAGAGCCTTATAAAACTTTGCTTTCTTAATAGTGGCAAGCAAACCTGGAAAATCAATGGATTCACCCTCCTAAGGAAATTAAAGTCTTCCTTTATACAGGACTGTGCTACTGGATGGTATTGAATTTAACATGATTACTTGCATTCTGTAACAATAGTAATCATCTGTCATGTAAATGTATTCAATATTGCATTATACAAATAGCAATCATTTTACTTAGCATTCTCTGAGTCTCTCCAGCTGTATCCTCTCAGAGAAGCATATGTTTAGGATAAGATTTCAGGTTCTGACATCTTTGGCTCTGTTTAGTTTGAGTCTTGACTTGAATGTTATTTGGTTTTGTTCTTCTGGTTTTATTTTTTCTAACTTGGTAATAAGACTCTTCAAATAACTTTATTTAATGGCATTTTAAAGTTAGTTACTTCATAACATATATTTATATCCATAAGTATATGTGCATATCTATATATAGCTAGTGTTAGGTGTAGACATTATAGTACATACACAAAACCAGAGCATAATATGGTGTTATCAATTAAACATAAATTGAAATAATACCCATGATGATAGCTTAACACAGACATATAATTCTTAAGGAATACCTAAAGGAGAACCTGCGTCAAGAACCAGCTTCCCTGTGCGTTTGTGAGATGTACAGCTTGGGAGGGTGCTGGGAATGAAATCTGAGAAGTCTCTTAGATGAGAGTAGCTGGAGGCTCGCTATCTTTTTGCGTTCATGGCTCCTGTTGGCCCCACAGCAGATAAAGACATCTGATCTGGCCCAATACTGCTTTTCACATGATTTTTTGGTACCATCCCTATGGCCTGTAAGTGTCTCCTGAACCATGTTACAGCTCTGTCCATTTCTTCCAAGATCACACTTCCCCTGTTGTCCACTCTTTGCCTGCTGTCACTTTAGTCCCTTACTTCATAAACCCACATATGGGAGCTTGGGACTGAGGTGGTCTTATATTCTGTATCTCTGCCATGGTTGCTGTGCTGTATGCTTAATTTCAGCCTTTTAACTCCAGCTTTCCTATTAAAAACAACTTTGGAATTTCAGGTACTTAATAATACAAATTGGAATATGGTAGTTCCATGTGTTTTGTCATTTCTGCCCATTTCAATCCTAACAGCTTTTCTTTAAGAGTTACAATGTGATATTGTTTTTTGGTTGGACAGATGGCAGTTATAAAATTAGAGTTGATTTTTTTCATTGTGGGAAAAAAAAAGAAAGCAATAGTGACATGTCACCTTCTATGTAGCTCTTTGCTATTCAAAAGTGCAGTTACAACCTTTCCTTCAGCACTACAGAGGAAAATAAAGTTACTCATACAACACTTGAGTACATCCTAAGTGTCCTGTTAGTCTCCTGTAGCCATAACTTTTTAAAAATCACCATGCACATTATTTCTGGTCATCCTGTTGAACTACTGGGTAAATTATGGTTTGAGAAAAGAATAAAAGGCCTGATGCATAAAGATGTTCTCCTAGAAATGTTTTCACCATTTAAATGCCCCTTTTTCAAGGTCCTGTATGACACTATTCCACAGCCAAATGAAACTCTACTATTCCCCTTTTACACTGCTAACAACTACATCAGCACAGTCACATCTCCTTTAGGGTTAAGACAGGCATTCCAAGGGCAAAAGTTCTAGAGGCTGTCTAGAAACTTTTAATTAGAATAGCTTATCTCACTGGGTAAAACAGAGTTGTGGATCATCTTTTCTTGGTCCTCTCAAATATTATCAGTGCTGCTGAAGAATATGACAGAGTATAAAGCTTCTGCCATATTGACCAGGAGATACTCAGGCCAGCATATGAACCACTCACAGGGCTGCAGAGGCTTAATTCATGGATAAGCTAGACAGGGGTCTGCACAATAAATGCAAGAGGCATCAGAACAAGCAGAGAGATATCTGGGCAATAAAACTCGTGAGGGGAGAGAGATCTCCATACTTCTGTCAGGATGTTTCCCCCCAGTGTCCACCAGTGTGACAGGGGAGTGAGCTCTTGTTGCTCAAGCAGAATACCTGAGCAGAACTGAGCAAAACACTGTGCCATCTGCCTGTGCTTCTGCTGGTTTATGGGAGATTGGCTACTATAGCAACCCACAAAAGTATGGTATTTTTAGTCATTGAATGGAGGCTTTCCATCTCACTGACAAGACTTTTAGGAAATGCTGGAGCTTTCTGTCTAGGATTTGTTTTGTTTATATTGGTGCCTGTTGAATCTTCTTCCATGCTAATGGGGTTATCCATATACATAGGGTAAATTCAGCTCTCTGGTGCATACCCAGGAGTGCTTTGCAAGAACATTTAAAACTTCAAGACTGTCTCTGCTGCTAGGTAGCACTGTCATCCAAGAAGTCATATTTAAAAAGGCTTTCATAGTGCTTCAGCAATTCCTCTTTTCCTCCATTGCCTTCAGCTTATGTTCCCTGGAAGATACCATATACCATTCCTTCTTTCTGGTCAAGGAAAACCCAAAGCCCTGGTTCATAAGTACAGTACTGGTTAAGGCTTGGAATGCATAGAAACAGTATCCTTGCAGTTACATTAAGCACAACCTTTACCGACCGTCTCCATGGGAGGATGCAGGCAGACATGAGCTCACTCTGCCTGTGCTCCAGGCTGGTTGGCCGTAAGCCAGCTTTGGTTTGAAAGACACACAACTGTATTAGCTTCTCAGGAAGGAGAGTTAACTCAAGCACAGCATTAGCACAGCTCCAGAGTTTCTGAACCAGACGTAGTCAAAGCAAAGGAACTTGGACCTGTTTGCACTCATCCATGAGTACCCGTTCTGAAATTCCCAATGAGTCATCTCTTGTTGTAATTCATTTCAACTTACACTCCCTCTGAAAGTACAAAAGACTGTCTCAGATTTTGTTTCTCTGCTGTGCCTTTTGACTTCTCTTTGTGCAAATGAAGAATGAAATATAAAGATCATAATTTACAATAAGTCTCATCTCTTGCAGAGCCACCCTGGCACCAAATGGGAACCTGAACTACAGGTCAGAAAGCAGCTGGTAAGCTAAGCCTAGGGTTGAATAGGCATTTAGAGGTGTAAGCCCAGCTCAATTCTCAAAGTGTAAATGTATAGTTTTTGATGTATTTCAACACATACTAAAAATGATATATGTGTATACATATGTGTGTAGAGAAGCTCAGCCAGATAAGAGAGAAGCATCAGTCCCTTAGTCTCTCACATGTGTTCATGGGGTGAGTGTCACTGTTAATCATCATCTGGCCTCCTTCAGTAAGGAGTCACTGCATTTGGTCCCCTTTATTCTACATAGGAAAGAGTAAGACTACCTTTACTGTAACAGTACCTAAAGGCCCACTTAGGATAAGGATCCCATCACAGAAGAGAGCATATCCTTCCACAGGGCCTAAGTCACCAAAGGGTAATAAATGGAGGAAAAAAAACCCAAACAAACAAAAAACAAACCAGTCAAAGAGATGGAAGAACGACTTCAACTTCAGTACCTCCTACCTCTGGGCACTTCTGCTTCTGCTTCTGAGCACAATGTGCAGGGCAAGCAATCGTGGTCCAGCAGTATCTTCAAGCACTGCTTTGCCTTACTCTTAAGGATTCATTATACTGTCATCACAGATTTAAAGCTAGGTTGCAATCAACATATCTCTTGCTCTTTGTGGCTTTCTTCTGGGTCTTATATGGGAGAAATCAGCATTAGGTGCCCGAGGTGTCAATATGTTGTTGCAGCAGCTTGGGCAGATGGTAGAGGGTAAAATAAGTTCTCCTGAAACAACTCAAGGCCAAATATACTACTTAATGCTATCTCCCTTTGCATCTACCCAAGTGCCTCAGGCCATCAAGCACAAGAAAGCTCTTATTTTTTCAAAAACATCAACTTTATCCAGATTTCCTGCCTGGGAAAGTCACAACCTTCAAACCCAATCTCTGTGGCAAAAGTCTGGCTGATAAAACACCCAGAGACTGCAAACATTGGTTAAATATAGCCAAGGACATCACAATGTCACAGAGTGACCTGTTTTGCTGAGTTAGATGGGTTATTTGAGCTTGTGTTGAATATAGCTCAAGGCAATATAACCATCTCAGAACAAAACTCATTGACTGGAGTACTCCAACCTGTGTTTTGGAAGGTGCTCACTTCGGAAGTAAGGGTCAGAATCAACTGAAAGGGAGTTCTCACATGGCTCCCATATGCACAGTAAGTATGGTTGATGAAGGGAAGTGCTAAGAGGCTGCCCACTGCTTCAGGTAAACTGCAGCAAATTGACACTGACAGGTGGAATCCTGGTTCCCATCTGCAGCACAGGAATAACATCATCAACAGCTACAGAAACAGAAGCTCCAGACATGACAGATTTCATCTCAGGGCTTTGATGAACAAGTCATGTTGAAATAATTGACAGTTAACTGCATATTACATGCAGCATGCAATGATTGGTAAGAAACTGCCTAGAATAATATTTAAATTAAAACCACATTCATAGAATAAATAAATTATTTATTATTATTAAAATCAAAAGCAATCCAAAAGAACCTGATTCTGGTGTTGATACAGCCAGTTTGCATTGCTCTGTGGGTGCACAGATACAGGGAACTCAGTGGATAAGTTTTTCTGCCAATCTGTCTGGTGTATAAGAATGTATCAAAGAGATGGGACAATGAGTGAGTGTCCTGGTTCAAGTGAAAACAGAACTTTTCTAAACCGTGACAGTGAGCTTTTGAAATCCTTTTGGTTTTAAAGTGCTGTTAAATGGAGAAAACACTCTGGAGAATCCACTGCTGATCACTGGCCAGTCAATATGACTGTAAGGAGTATGGATGCCATCTAAAAATGGGATGTGATTTCTGCAAATAAGCTGTTTCTGTACCCTGCAGCTTGGTGCTGCATTCATCTGTTGCCCCCTGGATGACTTGTGTATTAGAAGCATTTTTTGTAACAACAGACTTTGCCCCTTTTTTTGGTGATTTTTCTTCAGGGCTAAACAAAAAGTTTCCCACTGCTACTGTAATACTAGGAAATATCAAGATATAGCAAACGTTGTTTAGGAGCCATCTTATGTAATTGTGACTAAGCAAACACAGTGATATTTGTACTGTTCTGGTTTTTTTTTTCATGAGACATAAAAATAAAGCATAACAGAAACTTTCCTTTTACTACCTTTAATTTTGACTTTCTTCTGTTGATGTTCATTAGGTAACAAGGTGAAAGAAAAGCAAAGTATCAGGAACAAACCTCTGTTACCATCTTCTGAGTAGGAGTGTCAGGAATAAGAAGACTAATTTATAGCTTTCTCTTTTTTAATCACATACATCAAACACCCATCACTGAACTGTGTGAACAATTGACATCAATTCAATGCTAAATACCAATAACAGCAAAACATAGTATTTGAAAGGTTTCAATAATGCAGCTGGGATTCTTTTATATATTCATTCATAGCAAAGTAGGTTATTATATTTTAAGAAGTATCACCATTAGATAATACTTTTTAAACGAAAATAGTCTGGAGAACAATACCTAAGACTTACACGTTGCCTGTCATTCTTTACTTTATCTGCATCCAGTTACCACACCCCTGATTACTAGCTAAACACTGTCCTTTCTTTTAAGATTCTTTTTGTTCTTGACAAGTTTTGCTGTTGATCTTGCTGTACCAACGATGGTTAAGCAAATGAACCCCAAAATAGCAATGGCTACTTAGGCTATAAAGGTTCTGAACTGTCATCTCTTCCCTTACAACTGAACTGAGATTATTTCTTCCTAGGGAGTGGGAAAGGTGGCCATGTAGGCACTGAGATGGCCTTTGCCACATGAACAAGGATTCACCCCCAAATATGTCACTCCTAGAGCTGTGTGTCTCTGAAACAGTCTGTTGCTGCTCAATCTGAAGTGACATTTGCATTGTGCAAACTCTCTCACACACAAGCACGTAAGCCTCAGGCGATATAAGTTACCCAGCTGGTCATTACGCCTCCCTGATTCAGGATTTCCTATTGCAAAGCTGGGAAAGAAAACAGGAGATAACTGATCTTGTGTCATGTGTCTCCAGCCCTAACTAGTATCTCTTCCCTGACAAGGGTCTCCTGGACTCCACCACCCTGTGTGCATACCCTACACTAATCTGCAAATGCACAGATAACAAGTCTGGGAGGCATAATTAAGTTATCTACTCTGACCTTACGCATAGTAGAGGCCATTCATTCTTACCCAGTCACCACATAAAAAGCAAAATAAACATAACCTGTCTGATCTAGCTGCGGACAAATGTGAGTAATGCAAGTCACAGGTGTTATTTCATCTACACAACCTTTTAAGCACTGGAGCCTATCCCAGAGCCTGTGAAAGTTAATAGGAGTCTTTCCAATGTCAGACTGCATGCTTAACAATGGCTTTCAACAGTAGATTCATGAGATTAAAATAAACAGAAATATGACTAATTATTTATATACAGCATGCTGCTTGTTTCAAAGGATCTCAGCTGGTATCTTTTTATGACAGGCTTTCCTTTGATGTCTAATTACAGATCAGAAGGAAAGTATATGACTCTGAAGAATACTAAGAAGTTTCCTACTGAAAACTAATTTTTGGCAATAAATGCATTTTCCTGTACAAAGGCTTTCAGATAGCAATTCTTGGCCAACTGTACTTTCTGCACCACTTAAATTCCTCATGTTAAATAGAGCATAAGTGGTTGTCAGCACAAGGGATAGCTGTGTCCTTCCTGAAATGTAAACTGTTACTGCTCTTTGCATTTTGTTTGTGAAATAAAAGGCAGAAATTTAACAAGCACTGTTCAATAATTAATTTTTTGATACTTTGTTTCAATTTGTTTTTAAGACCAGAGAGATTCTCCTCTTTTTTTTTTTTTTTTTTTTTTTTCTAGTGGATATGGTGCATTAAGTGACATTTTGTACACATTTCTAATAAATAGACATTACGACTTGTTTTGCTGCAGAGAACTCTGAGCAGGATTCTTTCTTATCTCATTAAAAAGTGTAGATCAAACAATGCTAATATTAGTCATCAGGACACTTCTAATGCCACAGTTAGCATTATGCTGGGGTGACATTCTTAGAGTAAACTAATTATGTTCCAAAACCTGGTTGGTGTTTTAGACCCATGTTTGAGGAGGAAAGAGAGGAATTTTCAGTCCGTCTGAGGCACAACAAGTGGAGACATTCCTGCCACAATGGCATCTGTCAATACTGTCATCACTCACTGGGGTTCTACATCAATGAGTTCATTGCTGCACCAGTCATTCCAGGCACAGCACCAAACTGTTTATCTGTGAGAGCTGCACTGTGCACAGTCACCACTCATGTGCCCTCCTCTGACTGGTGTCTCCAGCTTGCAGAGACTTTACACTCCCAAGTCTATGCATTCAGCAGCCAGCTACAGGTTAAAGCCATCTGCACTTCCCAAACCACTTTGCTAAAGATGCATCTTTTTGAGCCATTTGGGTGCTACTACACTTCTGATACCTTTTTGACGTAGTAGGAAAGGTAAAAAGGAGTATTTCAATGTCTGTGTGACAAGGGTGAAGGTAGAAACCACTCAAAAGCAATGCTGGTTCTGTCTCTCCTAAAAATATTTGACTCATTAAAATGTCACAGTGCAGAAAGAAAGTGAGCAGAGCAGGGATTTCAGTGAATCCTGGTGGTGCTTGGGATCACAGGCAAAGGGGTAAGTGATGCAAAGGTGAATAGATTGAATCTGTCAGCAAACTAATCCAGCCTCTTGGGGACTGAGGGACTAACATTACTTAAACTGCCTAATTTATGCCCTGGTGCAAGTTACTTAGATGACTAAATAAGTGTTTACAGTCAGATAACCTCACTATTTGAGATACTGGAGGTATTTCCTATGGTAAATATAGGGAAGTGCTGAACAAGGGCATACTGAAGGTACTGAGGAAACCCTATCTTTATATCTTCGGTTCAAATGCTTGAACGACACCACTCCGCTTCCGCCACTTCCGCTCAACACTTCCCTCTAAAGATAGGGCACAATTGCTTCTCCAGAAGAATTGCTTTACCTTCACATCACTTTTATAATCAAACAGGTTTTTTTCCTGCTCTCCAGGCATTTCATCCTCTCTCTCCCCTAAATCCATTTACCCTTTCCCTTATCGCTTGCAGCCCCGAGGGTGAGTTGTTCCCTACCCGTACAGTGAGGGGTGGGGTAACGTCAGCGTCAGCAGTAGGGATCCCAACCCTGGCTCTGGCTGCTGTCCTGTCCCTCCTCCCATTTCCCCATTCCACCCAGCAGCAAGGGATTTCCCTCCTCTACTGAAGCATCCCTGCACTCCCTCTGCCAAATGTTTTGAGGACTATCACAGTATCCTGCTATTCCAAGTGCTGTCAGTGAAGACCATCACTAATTTAAACAAGCTGTTCCTTCCAGAGGACACCAGCTGGAAAGGACACAAGCACAATGCATGAGATGTCTCCTTGCATCTCCCAGTCCACCACATTTTATAGCAGTGAACAGTGACCCCTGACGCTGTTGCCTTTGTCTCAGAGACTCCCCGCAGCCTGCCCTGTTTTGACAGACGCCCTCCGACCCCCTCTCCTAGAGGAGACTCCCATCCCCAGCAGCAGCAGAGGGCAGAGAAGGCTGCTTCTCCTGCCTCCTGTTTCACTTACCACTCAGTCTGCCCCTCTGACACTTCCACAAAAGAAAAGGTCGATAAAGGGTTTCAGCGCAAATTGCAGTGGGCAAAGTTGAATGTCCAGTCAAAGGCAGGGACCCTCACACCCTCCCACTTTCCCAGCCCTCCTAATTCTGCCTCTGTTGTGGGCAGGGTCAGTCAGACAGAAGCTGTGACAAAAAGCTGGTGACAAGATGCCTACTGCCTTCCCTGCTGCTTGCCCTCAGCAATATACATCTCTTTTAGCAGCTGGTAATTGCATTACCACACGTCAGGGGATCTGGACACCCATGAGACCCTTTATTTTCCTGCTATTGTGTTGACTGGTTGAACTGCTTGAGCCCACTGGAATGCCTGTTTTCAGGAGATTTGAGAAAAAGCAGGATCAGGGCATTAGAAGAGTCATTAATACAGAAGGTTGCAGGCAAAGGGCAGCAGGGCTGTGCCGATGTAGATGTGATTCCTGCTTCAGAGGCCTGGTGAAAGGGATGGGTCCCAGCTACGAGAGCACTCACAGCCATGAAGCTAGCTAGGCACTGCAAACTGGTAATGCTGATGGAAAGAGAAATCACTTTATTTCTCTGAGAGAAACATGGGACACTGAATTCTCTGCTGGTCAGACACTGTAAATGTAGAAATGTACTGCCTTGAGTCTCTGCAAAGTTCTAGAAATGAGGTAGTATCTCCTGTTTGGACAGAGGAAAGTGCAATTAACAGCAGTTCAAAATTCCTCCTTCCTGTATCTCCACTGCACCTCTAGAGACCCTATCAAAGGCTTAGATTTTGGTCTGATTTAGATGTTGTTCTCATATTAAAAATTTATTATATTAAATAATGCTACCTCCCTTCTTCCTTTGCACTCATGATCATGTTGCACCAAAACACCACCACTATTATGTTGTTTTTAAATCAGCTTCACTGATTGTGGCAGGTGCCTTTATCTGCCTGTACAGAGATGTAGGGTATGCCACTATGCCCATCACTGCAAGCTCCAGCTCTGCCTGGGTGGCAGCCAGGCTGCAAAGCTCTGCAGCAGCTTGAGAGTTGGGTTTGTTCTCTGGTTAAATTATCTTTTTCTGCTCATGAAAAATGTCAAGCGTCTCCTAAGCACTGCCATAGCACAAATAAAGAGGAGCAGGAGTGAGAGACCTGCACTGAAGACCCATGAAACTTCATCCACAAACTGCCCCTTTTCAGTATCTTCACTTCAGCAGCAGGGCAGTTTAATCAGGCTTAGATGGCACCTGACACTCCTCTAAAGGCCTTATCCAGATGTGGATTTCTTACTCTGCTACTCCCTGCACTGTTCCAGCCCAAGTATTTGTGCATCTTTGCACAAAATTCAGCAGGGAACAGGGACAGTCTATGGCCAAAGTGGTGTCCTTCAACACCTCTGCTCAACTGCAGTCTGAATCTGAAAGGCTCTGAGATCTCTGGGTGCCAAGCTAATTTGTTGGTGGACTTACCCTGCATGTGTTTAGGAAGAAGAGACATTTTAGTTTGGAATCAGCACTGTTGTGCTGATATGGCCCTGTTTGATGCACTGAAGATGTAAACAAGCATTTTTGGTCCTAAGGCCTGACAAATGCAATTACAAAGTATAAAATAAGGCAGCTCTCTTCATACATGAAGCCAAAAGGTTTGTTAATCTTTGGGATTACTCCCAAACCCAGAGCAATGCAGAGTCCCTGGTGGGCAGCCATCTACAGAACAGTATTTCAGGAGAGTGGAGATTAGGCCCATTTAGGCCACTTTGAGAGACCGCTGCTTGGCGAGAGGGATGTTCAGGCTTGGGCTGCTTACAGTTGTACAAAAGAAAAGCTATCTAGTATTTTCTCACTAGTTTATGGGATAGCTTACGTCAAGGGAAAGGAAAGGAAAAGAATGGGCTTCTTGGAAAAGAATGGGCTTCTTTGTAACTCAAGTGCGTGGTGCAGAAAGGAGAAGTAAAAATTTCTTTCTGATATGGGAGACATTAATAACAGTCTGTGCTAGGAGTAGCAATTCAGGATCCTGTCCAAGCAATTGTACATTAGGCTTATATATCACAGTGACTTTTTCTTTATCACAAAATTCAATAATACAGAAACAGGCAGCAGAATGAGGACGCCTATTGTCTTTAAGTAACGATAGTGGGCAATGCCACAGGTCCTATGCTCTGTTATAGATGTTAGCAACACCTAGGATGAGAGGAAGTTTAAAAACAGAGAATGATTTAAGGAACACAGTTCAGGAAAGAAGCCAGTGAAGTGAAATTAAAACATCTGAAAGGATTGGAGGCAACTCATGAAAACTGATGATAGGAATAAAGTATGTTTAGCATGGCTAAATGAGAAAGAAACAAAGGGGATAATAGAATTCTAATTATTTTCAGAACATAAAACAGCCAAGAGACTATTCAGTGTGGGGCATAGCTAGCAGCACTGGGCTGAAGTAGCAAAAAGAAAACATTGGCTCAATGCCCACTTGAAAATAAAATGGAAGGGTCAGATCTATTAGACTCTGGAATAGCCTCCTGAGGAAAATGTGGGAAGTCTATTGCCTGTTCATTTTAAATGGTCTAGACAATCTGCTGAAAAGTGCACACAGAAAAAAAAATCTTGTCTCAGCAGAGAGCAGAAAAAAAGGGGGAAAAAAACCCAAACCCCAAAACCTTGACTAATATATCTTCATTTATAGTGATTTTCTCCAACCACATTCATTTCTAAGTAGTTCAGAGTGGCTTGCTGAACTTTCCCAAGTAATTTGTAACTAATTGCCTGGAGCAAGGCTGGAAGTTATCTGTAAGGAGTTCAGCAGTTCTTCAGCCACTGAGCAGGCAATAAGAGCTCAACAGCAAACAGTCTTTAAAGCTATGTCAGAATATACTGTTCTTCATCAACATGCCTCTGCAGCATCTAAATTCAAGAGAGGCTAACATACATTTGACATCTCAATTAGCTTCTCATTGTGTTGCCTGACCTGAATACAGCTACACACATCTTCAGTGTTATATGACTACTGGCAGTGATTGTGTTCTGCCACTGTGTCACCTCAGTATTTCTTCTAATCCTTATAAAGTCATTTCTCCAGAGTCTCCAGTTCAGCAGATAATATTAGCACTTCTCCCAGCTCCACTGAGTTAAAGTTGAACTTAGGGATCTATGTTACATGACAGAGAGGGAAAGAAAAATCTAGATAAAATCTAGCCTCTTTGACATGAGTAAGAATAAAACCCATGCATGTATGAACTACTCTGCCATCCAGGAAACATGTTAGTCACTTGTATCATTAATTAAAATAAATAAATATTTTTTAAAAAAAATGCAAGTAAGACTTTTGGGTTTTTTAA
>JANIJG010026153.1:44387-67099 GCA_024611175.1 Megaceryle torquata | reverse complement strand
AAAGTATGGAATTACACAAGGTTCGCCTTCTTTTTTTTTTTTTTTTTTTTTTTTAAGTGCAAATTTTGAGGCCATCAAGTTGCAGAGAAAACTTCATCTCCCTTGTGGGACAGTTTTCCTTCTCCCAGGCAGAGAGAGAACACATGCATGCATTTTGAAAAATACAATTTTTTTTTTTTTCAGCAGCTGGGGATGATAAAAACAGTATTTCCACTTCCTTTAGCAGAAACATGTAGAATTACTTCAGCTGAAGGTCTTGTGTAGAGCATACGGGAGCTATTCACCAGGACTTCACTGCAGCAGCAGTGCCTGATTTTACATTTTAGTGGTCATAATAAATGAATGTGAAACTGAAACACAAAAAGGGTTGAACAATCTGGTGCTCAATGACCTCACTTTTTCCATTTAAAATAATGAATTAACAAAGATGAGTTTATTAAATGGAGAAAAGAGAAAGACAGCACAAAGAAAAACAGGTACTGTAAAGACTAACCACTCCTTTTCCAATGTGTATGGATATGCTTTTTTAGTACAGCCAATAAAACACCATACTGCTTCTTTCTCATCAGTAACACCTTAGGACTTGCTTGCTGTCTTCCTGGAGAATGCTGCAGCTTGCTTTAGCTAATTTGCACTTGTCTAGCTGTTCCTTCTAGGTACTCTAGCTTCCCTCTTCCTATTTGATGGCTTCTAGCTTGTAGCTCTGTATCTCCACAGTCAGCACGGGGTCAGCTTGTGTCTTCTGCAAGACAGGCACAAGTAGTGTGGGCAGTTGTCCCGCATTCAAAATACTCTGCAGCTGTTTACCAGGAAAAACTGGTTTCAGTTTGGCAAAAGGTAATTAAAATAAATAAATATTTTTTAAAAAAAATGCAAGTAAGACTTTTGGGTTTTTTAACCATATGTTTGAGAGTGTCTGTCCTCCAGATTCAGCAATATTTATTTTTATTTTTTAAAGAGTATATTTCTGCCTTTGAAGATCAGTTCAGGTAGTTCTGATGTTTTTTCACCACTAAGTAACACATTTAAGTCCTCTTTGGTGTAATGTTTTGGAGGGGTAGGTGTTTGAATATATTCACATATGTCCATGTTATCAATAAGTACAGTACATTGAGTGTATTTATGAATTATATAAACTTGGAACCACTGTACTAGTGCATTGAAGTCTAACATTATAAATGTGGGATAAAAAGTGTTATTTCGTATCAAATACATTTACCATGGAAAATCTATGAACTGTCTCCTTAGAATGAACTCATCTATTCTAATAGTGGGAAAAATATAATCTGAGCTTTCCAAATCATCATCATACACACACACTTCCCAGGGCTTTAATCTGTGACATCATGAAGAGTCAGTGCAGTTTACAAGACTGGAAGACAGCCTAAATCAGTAGCTAGAAACCATCATTCATGGGTTTTGTACTTGCTTAAGAGGTTCAGCAACATTCAGTAGTTGCATCCCAGCCCAGTTTCTCTCCCACTTTGACAACCTTGAGGGTACTATATAGACATAAGCCAACCATCACCTGAGAGAAGACATCCTGTTTCCTACCATGGGGAGTGGCCTGAAATTAGGCCTTTTCTTTTGCCTACTATCAAACCACAGGATAAAATTTATTCCTCCCCAGGGCCCCAGCAGAGAATTAATTATCTGTGAAGCTCAGAAGGAAATGTTTAATCCCACTGTGCGTGCAGACACAGCAGGCACCGGAGCTGCAAACAAGCAGTACTGATGACTCTCTCTTGGGGACTCATCACTGACTTGGCTGACGGGTGGAATCAGATATGCACATGCTAATGTAGACCTGTGAGAAAACTCATCCCCTAAAAAAAACCAGTTTCTGAGGAATTCCTGGATATTGTTTTCTTCTTCTTTACTTATGGAAGTGCCTTTACCCTCAAGTTCTTTTCCATGATAACACAAATTTCACTGTTTACTCATCCTTCCACATTTTAGGAGTGTAACACACATACATCGACTGCCTGTCACAATGTCTGTAATATTGATAGCTAACAGTAGCCTCCAGCTGTATCATTTCACCATTGTCAACCTGTAATCAGATCTGTGTCAGATTTAACAAAGTACATAAAGTCAGGGCGGGTGGTAAGTGAAGGAAACATCAGAGGCAGACTGTGCTGGACGAATAAAGTCTTTGGTCTTTTAATTGAGAGCTGAAAAAAAAATCTGCAGGATAAATGTTTTATAGTAATGCAATATAAAACTTTGAGAGAATTTTTAAAAGAAGAAAAAAAAATTGGGGTCAATCTAAGATATTCTGTTTGACTAAGTTCATTTTCAGACTATTGAACCATCTTGTTATGTTTCATTTATTTTCTTCTATCTCTTAGTAACACTTGCTGAAGTTTAGTTGAAAAATTACCATTTTAAAATTAAAATCTGAAGTAGCTTTAAGTAGCAACCTCATTAAATATCTTGAAATTCAAATACTCTAAATAAAGATGCTGACATTTAAAAAAAAAAGTTCATTACTTTTTCAGCAGCATTTAAAGCATTTAAATTCTTCAATAACTGGTCCAACACACACCCCAGGTTAAGGGATATGGAGGGAAAAGTGCAAGTCTTGATTTAAACATGTCTACAATGCATTTTAATCTGTAACTACAGCTTTTGCAGAAAAATCCAAGGTGTCTGCAATAAAGAGAGCAGAGAACAAGAGCTACAGAAAGCATCTATAACAATAGTATGCAGCTACTGTCTCTATCCTATGAACCAACTTTCTGTAGAGGGAAAGCATGTATGGCCCATTTGCAAATCTGTTTCTGGTGCTGATCATAATTTCACTGCACAACCTGTTAATCTATGGTTTGTGTGTAATTAGTTTGTCTCCAGTGATTTCACCTGTTAAATATGTTACTTTTTTATTGTAATAGAGAAGATGCTAAATAGACTCCAGATCCGGAGAATCCATGCAACATCTGACACCTTGACAATTATTAATTACTCCGATCTAAAACCTAGCAGGCTACATAATGAACACAGCAATCAAAACACTTACCTGCTCAGTGTTATTACTGCACAGACACTTTTACTTGCCTACGAACTTTCTACCCTGTATCAGAGAAGTTATTAAAGCCAGATAATGACACTATCACCATTTTACCCCCTTTATCCATGTCCTCAGTTACTGAGGACACACTGTCTGCTTTCTAAGTCTGTGCTTTAATGTTTGTTGCATAAATGCACATCTACTTTAATTATACTCTTTTAAAAAAGTTGACAGGAGATGTGAAATTAAATTCTCCAGGGACCTGCTTGGTAGACTACCAATGGAGAGAAGTCCTGGAGGGAAGAGGAGACCGAGAAAGATGTTTAATTTCAAGGATTACCTCCTCCAATCTCAGGAGCGATACATCCTAGCAAAGAGGAAGTCATGGAAAAACATCAGGAGTCCTGTGTGGATGAACAAAGAGCTCCTGGACAAACTCAAACACAAAAAAATAAGACTACAGAGTGTGGAAGAAAGAACAGGTAACCTGGAAGGAATACAGAGAAATTGTTCAAGCAGACAGGGATCAGGTTAGGAATGCTAAAGCCCCAGTAGAATTAAATATGGCCAGGAACATCAAGGGAAACAAGAAAAGTTTCTTAAGGTATGTTTATGATAAAAGGAAGACCAGGGAAAATGTGGTCTTTCTCCAGAAGAAAATGAGAGACTCGATTAACCAGGATATGGAGAAGGCTGAGGTATTCAATGGTTTTTTGCCTCAGTCTTCACTGGCAAGTGTTCTGGCCACATTGTCCAAATTTCAGAAGGCAAAGTCAGGGACTGGGAGAATGAAGAACCACCCATATTAGGAGTAAATCAGATTTGAGACCATGTAAGGAACCTGAAGATACACAAGTCCATGGGACCTGATGAGATGCATCTGCAGGTCCTGAAGGTACTGGTGGATGAAGTGGCTAAACCACTATCCATCATATTTGAGAAGACATGGCAATCCACTGAAGTTCCCACTGGCTGGAAAAGGAGAAATATAACCCACATTTTTAAGGAAAAAAGGAAGAACTGGGAAACTACAGCTGAGTCAGTCTTACCTCTGTGCATGGCAAGATCATGGAGCAGATTCTTCTGGAAACTGTGTTAGGGCAGATGGAAAATAAGGAAGTGATTGGTGACAGCCAACATGGCTTCACTAAGGGTAAATCATGCCTGACAAATTTGGTCACCTTTTGTGACAGGGTTACAGTGTTGGTGGATAAGGGAAGAACTGCAGATGTCATCTATCTGGACAGGCACAAAGCATTTAACACTGTTCCACATGACATCCTTATCTCTAAATTTAAGATACATGGATTTGACAGAAGAACCACTTAGTGGATAAGGAAACTGCTGGATGGTCACACCCAGAATGTTGTTGTCAATGACTCGATATCTGAGTGGAGACCAGTGACAAGTGACATTCCTTAAGGATTGGTTTTGGGACTGGCACTAGTTAACATCTTTGTTAGTGATATGGACAGTGGGATCGAGTGCACCCTTAGCAAGATTGTCAATGACGCCAAGCTGTGTGGTGGAGTTGACACTCTGGAGGGAAAGGATGCCATCCAGAGGAACCTTGACAGACTCAAGAGCTGGGCCTGTGTGAACCTCATGAAGTTCAACAAGGCTAAGTACAAGGCCCTGCACACGGGTCAAGGCAATTCCAAGCACAAATAGAGGCTGGGCAAAGAATGGATTGAGATTAACCCTGAGGAGAAGGACTTTGGGGTGTTGGTTGACGAGAAGCTCAACATGACCCAACAGTGTATGCTAGCAGCTCAGAAAGCCAACTGTATTCTGAGCTGCATCAAAAGAAGTGTGGCCAGCAGGTCGAGGAAAGTAAGTGATTCTTCCTCTCTACTCCACTCTTGTGAGATCCCACCTGGAGTAATATGTTCAGCTCTGGGTACTGAGACATAAGAAAGGCATAGACCTGCTGAAGAGGGTCTGGAGGAGGACCATGAACATGATCAGGGGCTGGACCACCTCCCTTGTGATGAAATGCTGAGAGTTGAGGTTGTTTAGTGTGAAAAAAAGGCTCTAGGGAGAGCCTTCCATTACTTGAAGGGGACCTAGAGGGAAGATGGGGAGGGACGTTTTGTTAGGGAGTGTAGTGATAGGATGTGGGGTAATGGTTTTAAACTGAAAGAGGGTAGATTTAGATTAGATATTAGGAAGAAATTCTTTACTATGAGGATGATGAGACACTGAAACAGATTGCCCAGATAAGTTGTGGATGCCCCATCCCTGGAAGTGTTCAAGACCAGACTGGACAGGACTTTGAGCAACCTGGTCTAGTGAGGTGTCCCTGACCATTGCAGGGGGGCTAGAACTAGCTGATCTTTAAAGTGCCTTCCAATCCAAACCATTCTAGGATTCTATGAAATTATGTCAGATGTATGTACTGGCTTACAAAATATCTAGTATGCCTTCCATGTAGACAGTCACTACATATGTTCAAGGTAAAGATCCATGCTACATAATTAGGACAGCCACTATTTTAAGAAATAGCTCCACAAGCAGCAGCAGACTGATCAGGCAGCAGATTACTCAGACTGTTTGTGCAGGTAGCAAGTTAGCTGAACAGTGCAAGCAGCAAATCCAGGTTCATGTGGCTGGGCTGAATGTGCTTGATGGATCCCCTTTTCTCTAGATTATTTTACTCATCCATTCCTTTTTTAAATTGAGAGTTGCAGTTGAGACTGCATTTGTAAATGCCAGTGGAATTGAACCACAGGATTCAAATTCAGTTTTATTTTTAGGTATCTCATTTCTACAGAACTTTCGCTGCTCTCATGTAAGTCATCTACCCTTGTCTCTCAGTTTCCCTACCTAATTGACTGTGAATATTTTAATACTAAAGCTGAGTTGCTCACTTCTGTGTGACCTACCTAAATCAGTTGCAGTCCCCTTTGCTGTAACTGAATTACATTTTTAGTTCAAATATATTTTAAACAAACATTTTAAAGAATTTTGATCACAGACAGGAACATTAATCTGACATTTACTCAAATAATTTTTACCATCTTTGGTTACCTTTCAGATAAAGATTCTCGCTCTTAAATTTTAGGACTACTGACATTTGCTGACTACAAGTGCAAAATCCACTATGTAAATATGTACAAAAGAAGATTTTAAAACATGCATTGTTTTAAATACTAAATATTGGCTTAAATATTGAATAATGGCTTCCAAATCTCAAAATATTTGAAGCAATGTATTTTGAGCTCTAATTTATTATTGTTTCTAACACTTTTCCAGGTCTTATATTTTTTAAAATATTTGCTCCACAGCTCTAGGAGAACTACAGGTTTTTACTGAAAGGTAAAGATCTTACAATCATCTGATATCTTCAGCTGAAGATTTATGCAAATCACTTAATAACAACATTCACAATAATATCTTGCATCAGTGGCACTGAAGTATGAATATTGACTGCAGATAACTGAACCACTGAAATTTATTGAGTGAATAAAGAATACACCCAAGGGAGTCATCAATATATACTCCAAGATACATCATTAAAAAATGTCCAAAACCTTCCAAAGTTTCAATGCAAAAATTGTTTGCCCAACTCAAATGTTTTCCCACCACAACTAAAAATTTGTAAGAGACAAAGGGTGTATTAGATTAAAGAAGCTATTGAAAACTATTTATCAGCCTTTTTCCTCCAGTAATGATTAAAGAAATATACCAATCCCAACTGTTTATTGTTTTTTTCTCATCTTGTGACTGGTGACCATTTTTGCAAGCTCCTTCAACCACTTCATCTTCCTCCTACCCCCCCAGCTATGCCTTTTATTCTCTTTGGTCCTTATGTGAACTTCACTCACATCCCTCAACTCCTAAGGCTGGGTCTTTCATTCTCTATAGCCAGTCCTCATGTGAGTTACCTTCAGATTGCCTCTGTCACCCACCTGGGTCTCTATCTGACCTCTCCAATAAGTGCCCTTGATGTCTCCTTATGTTTCTTCCAGCTACATCTTTTATATTCTGTAGCCTCTTTTCTGAGCAACCCCTGTGTCTTTGTGTCCTGTTAACCCTTGGTGACCCAGTTGTCTAACCTTTAATCTCTGGATTGCTTTGAGATGTACCCACTCACTCCTACTACCCTTTCTACTTTTTCCTTCCCATCTGCATTCATGTCCAGTTCAAGTAAGACCAACTTTGTAGGTTATGGTAATGGAAGGAAAAGAGTGGCAGAGACAAATGCCACTTCAATGACCACTGCTATATTAAACACCTTGAAACAAGAGAACTGTTTGGCTGACATACAACCTATTAATTCATCAAGTATAGAGATGGGGTTTTTTTCTCATGATTTACCAGACTTGCTTGATAATGTTCTCTTGGACAATGATCCATCATGTCCAAAACATGCCATGTGTGTTCACACAACATCCAAACACTGACACTCACATGTGGTCTAATGTATATACTCTTTCCCACTGACCCACCAATGTAGGCTACATACTTTTCCTCCTCATGATTGTTGCCTGAAGCAACTATCTGACTCTAAGTCGACTGCTGGGCCTCTGACAAGAAGGAGGTGTAAGTACCATCTGTAGATCCAAGAGGGCTTTCCTCAACCAGTATAAAGGTAATAATGTTGGTACACTCTCTTGGTCCTTGGGCAGTGCCATAACAGGTACTACTATGATGGCCCATCATAGGCAGAGATTTCTCAGGTTTCTGAACAGAGGTCACTGACACCCTCTGAGCATCCCTGCTTTTTCAACATCCTCAGGTTCTGAGACAGCCAGTCCTCAAGTTAATACATGAATGAGTTAACATGTAACTCACTGCAGCTCCTCCAGTTATGCCTGTTGGAGTCCTGCCTTCAATAGAAAATGTTCTTTTATTGTTTCCTTATATTCTCAAAGCCCTGTTTCCAGTCATATAACATCATGTCTCTGTCCAGTACCTGTGTGACATCAGCTCTTAGAACCTTAGACTTCCAAGCACTCTGGCAAAGACTGATTCTCCTTACTTGAGCAGTCTCTCATAATATGGATACTCATTCAATAGAAAGATACAATAGAAAAATAGCTAGAAGTACAATAACAAAAAAGTTTAATTTAGCTTTTGCTCCTTTTCATGACTACAAAGAACAATCTGTAATGACAAGTATTAAATTTTACAAATTAGTCTGTTTAAAAAATTTGAATTGTCCATTTGCTCACAAATTATTTTCTGTATATATTCCATTCAGCATTGGATAGTCAAAATTCACTCCACTATGTGCCTGGTAGTTAGTTTATGCTACATACAAAGTTCAGTATGTTTGAAATTGCAGAGTTAAAAATTTATTTAATGTACATTTTCTACCAATTTTCAGTTTCATAAAAAGAAAATTTAAGCTCTGGTTCACAAACACTATTCTAATGCCTGGATTTGCATTCCATGGGATTTGTTATTTTGTTTGTATTTGTTTGTTTGTTTATTTGGGGACTGTGTTGTTTGTTTGTTTTGGTTTCTTTAGGAAGCCAAGATTTGTAGAAGTTAAACAAATATGTTCTGAGATCCCAAAATGTACTTTCAGTAGACATTTATATGAAGAATATAGCAAAATAAGGCTCAGTCACAGTTAAGGCAAAATTACCAGTGAGAATCTTTTATTCAACATCTAATATGTACATTTTAGTATCTCAAGAAAAGAAAAAAAAGTGAACAGAAGCATGGTTGCAGCAAAGCAAATAAACTTCAATAGCTTTTTCAAATCAAAAAATGCTGCATCTATTTTTTTCAAAACTTTCTCTGAACATGATGTACTGGACCAAACTTTGCAGTCCTCAGCTGTCACCTGTCAAAAAGTTGCCCCTGGTCTCATTTACTTCTTTGTTGGCCTTGTTCTTATTTCAGATACAATAATGTGTAGAAAAATGTGGGGTTTATGTTTATTTGCTGTTTTGGTTAAATTCAAAGCATCAGTTCTCAGTTCAGTTTTCCTCTGAAGCGTCTTTGGTTTTTAAAAGGACTGGATTTACTATCCAATCTCAGTACTTTAACTGATACAGCATCTCTATTATGATTGAACTGTATGTTCACAACGTCCCTGCTGGGCTGCAAGTCACCATTTCGTACAGCTTTCTGACATTAGCAGTGACTAAGGTCTCTGTTTTGGCCAGGCTATGCAATTATGGCTGACCACAGCATAAATTTCTCAGCATCCATTTGGAAAGAGAAAGAAAAACAAGTATGAGCTTCTCTTTACAATGGGACAACTTGTGCCAGTCCATTACTACCAGAGGAATTTCAAAGGGCAGATGTGTGGCTTAGTTGCCTTGTTCATTTTCCTGCAGTGCTGTGCCTGAACACCACTTTTACCTGATAAATTGGTCAGCTTCCCTGCCTGAAGAACAAACCAGGGCTTTTACATGCTCTTATCATATAAATGCAGCAGCCCTGCTGAATGGCCTGGTTGCTCTCAGCAGATGCAGCCCTGAGGCTCTGCCTGCAGCTATGAACCCACCACTCAGCTTCCCTGTCTTGGTTCCCTCATGAGCTGGACCATCACATACATATCCTCAACTGTGTGCTGGTGGGACTGGTAAAATATGGTGATAGCATGGGTGAAATTAATGAGTGTCTAAAACTAAGTTTATATTTAGAAGTTTAACAAAGTGGTATTGCTCTTTTACTGTGCTGAACACTGACCAAAGGGACAATTCACTGACATGGAGGCAAGTATTTCCTTGGGGGCTGACCAATAAGGTCAGTGGTATCTGAGCAGCTATTATCAAGTCTGGAGAAAGAGAAGGCAGCAGAGCTCAGTCAAGATGGGGAACTCTTATACAAACTCAGTGTTAAATATTGACTCTTATGTTGGCATTTCCAGGACCTGACAGACTAAAAAAAATTATATTGTGTCAATATTGGAGCATAGAGACAATGGGCACTTTCATTGCTGTGTACGTTAAACGGACGTTCCAGCCCATCTGGATCTTCAGTAGAAATGTGTCAATTCATTCTGGGTTCATTTTTCATTGCTCATTAGTGATAGAACTTTTTTCTTTGTAGAAAAACATACATGCAGAGTGAAACTGATAGTTTTGTATTTGTACCTACCAACACTATCTCAGAATTGCTCGAGGCCTTTATAAAAAAAAAGCTTTTGCAACTTAAAAAAAAAAAAAAAAAGGTTAAGAATAGCTTCATTCTTTTAAAAAATACACTTTTAAGTTCTGATTCACAATGCATGCCCTCTAAAATTTTCATCCTGGGAAAGAACTACAGCAGATGCTTTCTCTTACATCCATTTTGCTTCACAAAAGTGTGGAATTCTTCATAATATATCAAATTATTGTTCCACTAAACTTAGTACACTTCTCCCTGCAGTTATCTCCAGAAGATTTGAAACTGTCTAATGGAACAGATATACAGGAAACTTAGGGACAGGAACACTCATACTGAATAAGAATAATGACCCATCTAATGCTGCATTTTTGTTTCAGAGTGAACCATTCAGGTGCTGCAGAGAGATGCACTCTCCTAATAGAGAATTGCACCTGTTAGTCTGAGGGACTTTTTATTCATAGCACAAAGCAGACTGGTTCTAGTTCATGTCATGGGGCAGGAGATTGGAGACCTGCTTCCTTTCCTCCCACTCCACCCAGGTCAATTATATCTTGCAAACTGGATTTTTTGCTTTTACTGATAGGTGGTTTTAGGTGTTTTTTTCATCTGCTAGGTGATGAATTTCAACAGAACAACAGGGAATGGCCTCAAGCTACACCAGGGGAGGTTTAAATTTTTTAAATTAAATTAGGAAAAAAATTTTCACTAAAAGTGTTGTCAGACATTGGAACAGGCTGCCCAGGGAGGTGGTGGAGTCACTATCCCTGTATGTGTTTAAAAGCTGTATAGATATGGTGATTGGGGATATGGCTTAGTGGTGGACTTGGTAAAGTCGAGTTAATGGTTGGACTCAATGATCTTAAAGGTCTTTTCCAACCTCGATGATACTATGATGCTACCAGAACTGCTCATGCTGAAAATAAGCTGTTGGTTGCATTGTCAATGATCCACAACCAGCAGTCTTCAGTTCTTCTTGAAAGCACCTGAGCAGCTGCAGCCCCTCAGACAGGTCCCCCCAGTTGCCCCACTGCACTCAGGGCTCCAGCCACAGGAGCAGCACCATGGGGCCAGCCACTGGCTGAGGCTGAGTGAGAAGCAGTGCCCTGGCCCCGATACAGCAGCAGACAGCTGAGGTCCCCTTGCAAAACCTCTTCCACAGAGATGTGGTGGGGGAATATGAGACTGATAGTGTTAACAAAGCCCTGTGCAGACAAACCAAGTCTTTGCTGGGTCACTGTTTCACCAAGAAAATCATGGAAGTCTAGCAATGAAAATAATTTAGTTCCTTTTTGATAACTATTGCACTTTCAGCTACTTAACCATCAGTGGGTTAAGAGTCATCATATTTGGAGTTGTGCTAGAAAAAGTTTCTGAACAATTAAACTGGAATAGTTTCTGTTTAGACAAGCCCTCAACCATGTATGTCCACTATGCATCCTGCCATACTGATTTTTGATGTTTTGTTTCCATCTTACAAAGTCGTATATCGAGGCAGAGCTGAACAGACTAATCAGGGCCAAGTTTTCTGCAGACATGTCAATTTTTCTTTCAACGCCACTCCTATTTTTCAAATACATGAGTAAATTTGGGAGTCTGCTTTCCCGACAGATCAGTCTGCATTGATATTTCCTCCTTCTGTGATTATAGTTTTCCCTTCTAAGGGACAATTATTTTCCTGAGTTGCAAAACATTTTTCTCACAACTTGCAGATGCAAGCTTCTTCAGGACAAGAGATACAGCATTTTCCAAGTAACCTATGCTTTTACAGCATTGTCCAAGGGATTTTCATGTCTAATAAACAGTTTGCCTGGCTTGTAGTGTTATGATTTATAAACCTTTCAAAATTCATAAATTAACAGCACACTCATCCTTGCTCAGCTCACTCTTCATCATTATAAATGTGCCTTCATAAAGCCTGCAGTAAGATTAGGATGCTCTCCCCCTTCTAAATCTCTCCTGTTACCTAAAACTCTGAAATCTGACCTGAAGGTGACCATTAATTAAACCAAAGAGGGTACAAGTACCTGGGTCTGACAACAGTCAGGTGACATTTGGGATGCCTTGTAGTCTGTTCTTTCCAATTTGATACTGTTGTGCCTTGGAGACTGAGTTTTTAAACCAGCACAAGAGGATATATATGATGTCCTGCAGGGCTAGCACAGGCTTCCCTGTCCAGCCTTGCCATCAGTTATCTGTCTTGTTCTGGAGCAACTAATTTTTTAAGTTTACAAGAAAATAGCTCCATCTCTGTCCTAGGCATTCATTCAGAGATGGCTAAAACAGTACTAGATTTGGAGACGTTATACATGATCCAAGCTATGCCTACTAGCATGGGCTACTCTTTGCAAATTTAGGAAAGAAACTACAGGCTTGAAAAGGACATGCTAGCACCACCCTGTGCAAAGCCCACTGATGGGACTTTCAAAACACACAGTGTTTCATAATCCCATCTCTCCTGCTGAGCTTCTCCCTGGGGGAAGAAGTAGAAACATCACGGAAGCAGCTTGCCCCGAGACACGCTGCCAAGCAGCTTTCTTTTACAATTGCTCCATACTAAGCCACATTGTAAGATAATTATTTCATTAGCTGGAATGCGTGTTGGGACAGAGCAATCTTTGCCCTCTCCTTTTCATCTCCAGTTAGGAACAACATGGGAAGAGCCGCAAAGGGAAGGGAAAGCCTTTGAACACCCGTGTGTTTACTTCTTGTTAATAGCTCTGAATCTAGAGAAAGTTAGGGAGTTCACTGGTAAGAGTTAAATATTCAACAGACCTGGCCAAGAAATTCACAAGCCTTAAATGGTTTATATTATTCTGTGTGATAAAAGAGCAGAAGAGTTGAATATACTGGCCTGCTTGACCAGCTGTGATCAGGCATACCAGTTTCATTTATTCCAGAAGTTATTAATTATAACCCTACTCTGAAAGGCAGGTAGGTGATCAGTCTGCTTTGCCATCTTCATAATAGAGTTAATCAAACACACTCCACCATTTAATATAAGAAAGCCCAAGGTTCTAGTCAGGACAAGATTAAAACCTTTCAGAAGAATAGATTGCTGCTGAGTGGGCTGGAAGAGGTAAGATACTTCCTAGCTAAACAAATGGGACTGAGGAATAGAAATATTGACCCTAAAGAACAGGGAGACGGAAATGCTGGCAATTTTCTGTTCATCATCTGGAAAATAAGACCCTGAAATAAATAAGTGGTTTTGAAAACAAAAGAATATTTTCTCATGAAATCTTGAATCGGGTATTTGTTCAGCACACATGAGCTTGAAGAGAGATGTATTCAGGAAAGGAAGACCTTGATGAGTTTTATCCATAGAAGAGGTATAGCAACAGTTGCAATAGGGTCACAGGAAGAATTGAGAGCTGCAGTAAGTCTTGTCTGTGTAGATGGCACCAATCCCCTTTAGTGTGCTCCCATATCCCCTTCTGGTACACGCAGTGGGGTGGTCCAGCACCAAAACCATTCAGGGTGGGTTACCCAAGTTTCATCATCACACAGACTGATGGTCTTCCATCATGTGCCTCTTCCACTTACATATGAGCCTTTTAAAATGAACTCCTACAGCTACTTCTTCCTCCATCAGTTATTCTATTCTTATCACCACAAAGAGCAATTGGCTTACTGGGTATTGAGTCGCAACATTCATACATATGGAAAGGCTTGATTGCTAATTGAAGAAGGGTAAGTACAGTGAGCTGTATAATATTTGCAGAGTAAAGGGAAACTTATTAAAATGAAAATATCAGCTTGATAAATAGTACATTTAGAGTTCCTTTCTCCTCAGCTCATTAAAGCAACTGCAACTGGTGTGTGATCAGCTCAGGTGGTTGTTACAGAGATAAAAATCAGATCCAAACAGGAAAAAAAAAATAATCCTAGAATGGTTTCATTTTCAATATTCAGACAAGTCATCTGAACAGTTATCACCAAATCAATAGACCCACAATTAAGTATACAGTCACACAGCACGGACACTAAATTCAGTGTGATCTAGAGTGATCAATCTGTGGACTTCTCCCAGTTGTTACCAAAACATAAACATATAGCTGGTGTTCCTGCTACATACTGTGAGCAAAGCTCATTCTTGGGATAATGCCACTGAGAAATTAATTGAATCCAGTGATTTATTTGACCCCGTATGTCCCACAGCACACACATATTTGCACCTGCATGCAAAGGCATAAAAAAAAAAATTCAGTTTATTTGATATAAAAGGAAAATTATTCTGTGGTGGAGATGCTTTAGAGGACAAGCATGTTTCACAGCATCACACCCTTCCCTCAGCTGATTGTTTCTCTTATCCTAAACTCTAGTCATTATGAAGTGCACAGGACTGCTACCTTCCTCTAATCAAAACCACCTCATGACGACTCTGCTCCTACAGGCACACAGCATTAGCAGCATTAGGGCTGTACGAGAGATGAGAGTATGGGTCCAGCTGACTTCCTGCTCACTTCAACTCTTTGCAGAAGTCATCATGCTCAGAAGTACAAGAACACACTAGTGGCACCTTTGCTGAAACATGTTAGCCAGGGCAAACTCAAGGCATGTTGTGGTTCTTTCCACTAATTTCCAAGTACAGTTACTGACTCCTGATTTTAATGAGAATCATCAATGCTCATTACATTTGTAGTACATGTATGCATTTACCGTACACTCACTACCTTATTAGTTGCCCACATGATCACACTATGGCTCGTTCATCTTATTTCTCCTTTTGTCCCCAGTTTTCATGATCTGTTCCAATCTGCAGTGTAAACCCATAGGGTGGAGAGAGCCTTCTGCTGCCCACACAGAATTTGGTGCAGCATGGGACCTAGTCTATCAATAGCACAAGTCAACACTTTCACAACAAGCATTAATAAATAACAGAAAGAAAATGCAGCTGAATCCAAACTTCCTTGTGGTTCTGGGATTTTGGCTATTAAAGCTTTGAGATAAGACTCTGGCTTATAAAATAAGAGTATAGCACAAAACACCTGCAGCTTTTTTAAAGATTCATATTATGCATATCATAAGCTAGGGACTTAGTCCTGAGACCATTTAAAAATCTTTGGGTTTGGTGAGTGACCCAGAAAATGTTTTTTTGATATCAGATTTTCTGGCAGCTCCTTTCAAAGTAAAAGCACCATGATTCAAAGCCTTAATTTCTTGTGATGGCCTGTTTGTTTTGGTTGCAAGGGATTGAGTTTCATCTTGTTCAGTACACAGTAGCTGCCGTTAGAGTGATGGTATCTTTCTTAAGTTGCCATAATTAAAGTTGTTTTATAATAAAGCATGCACTCCCAGTTAGGATGGAAGTGATGTTTACAGGTTTAGTCTCTTTTACACAAATTTCCGCTCAGGTGCACATCCTGCCAAGAGCAAACAAAAGAAAATTTGAGTAGAAATTATCTGGTAAAAGTAAACAGTAATTAATTTAACAGTCCCATGGGAAGGCAGGAATATGATTATGCACTGTTGCTTCTTTCTTTCAATAGGTTTTAAATTTCTTTTTATTTTTTCCCCCACTTGTACTCTTTTTTTTTTTTTTTAATCATTTTATGACTCATATTAAAGCTGTTGTTCCTTGCCTAGTAAAAAAAAAGGAGAAAAGAAGTTGAGGATGCATTCAAAATATTTTTTTAATAAGTATCAGAGCACCTGCGTGAGGCATTCTGCTGTGCTCCCAGAAACACAAACATAACCACCTGGAAAGAGGGGAAAAACAGTGGTCTTCATCTACCATCAAGTCTCATGGATTTGGGACACCTCCAGAGTATGACATGAACAGAGAACAAACCACCCCATCCAAACACTGCAGATCTTGTTTGCAGATTATGCATAAACACCGCAGCATCAGAGAGCTCCCAAAGCTGAGAACATCATGAATGCAGCCCTGCCCATCTCTGGCATGCCCTTGTTGTCAGGGCTTGAAAGTGGATCAATACAAAACAGACTGTGATGGCCTGATTTGTTTCTGTGCCACATCTCCATTAAGCTCTTGACAGCCCATGACTGTAAGTGAAACAGCTGGGGCTGCCCTCTCTCTACCTGAGTCAAGCTCCTTACTCTGCCCATCTAGTGTCTTCCAGAAGCATGATGTGGCCAACTCCAGGGACTTAGCTCCCATAAATGTACAGTAGGCTGTTAGAAGACCCTATGGGAGAGAAAACCCATCTGTACTAGACAGCTTTATAGTTTTTATTATAATTTCTAGTGTTAGCACTAGTTAACAGTGTTTGCACAAAGCAAGCACTGTCATTTGAGGTAGAAATGTCATCAGGGCAGAAACAAATCACCTAAGAAGACTAACATGCACCTTTGGGGATTAAGATGTTAATTTTTACTGAAGGGGTGCAAAGTGACACCATGAAAAACTAATTGTTGTATATATTCACAATTATTTTCTCTCAGCATTAGGGTCCCCAATGTCTTTATCCAGGCTCTAGACTGGACAAAGACCTAGAGAAACGTCGTTAAAGCTTGGCAACAGGATACATGTTGGCATGGAAGAGGACCTGACAACGTGCAAGGTAATTTCTGTTTGATATCTATGATTGACTATAGAAGGTGATAGCTATCAACAAACACTGTCTATTTCTTAACATATGGCAACGTTATGTCAAGAATATTTTTAAAAAATTTCTACAGAATTGGTTCTGCTTTTACAGAAACTTCACCTATATCCTTAAAATCTGAGAGAAAGAACCCACCAATTACCATATGGTCTCCAAAGCTAGGACCTAGTAAAATTACATACTACCTTTCAAATCCTGAGCCCATTTATTCTTGAGACATCAGGTACTGTCTTGGCATGAAAATTAGAATATCACCTAGACATGCTGGAGGAAATTCTAAGACTGAATGTCTTTCTGTGTGTCAGGTTCCTGTGTAGCTCAAAATGGAAAGAGCAATCACTTAATCACTTAAAGTGAGTTTTCTTCTCCATAAGGAGGATTCTAGGATGTTCAGAAAAATGAGCTGTAGAAGCGAACACAATGTTGCCTAACTCAAATTATGTAGTGTCCTATAATTGACATATATTCTTCTCATAAGGACCACCCCAATAAAGCAGATGAACTATTGCAAACAATCAGTTTTCAAGTGTCTGTGCCGATAACCAATCTCTCTTTGGACAAAACTATGGCTTCTCCATCTCTTCTTTTCAATACTCAACACTATGAGATGGCCACAGAGCATTGAATTTAATAGTTCTTTTACAACGTCTAAAGCCCTGTTTCCTTGGAGAAAACTGGGAAAAATCAGGTTTGAACAGAATATGTTAAACCTTTCCACATTTTACTCTGTAAATTCTTCTATGCCTTGAAATAAAATTATACTCTGCACTTCTATAGCATTTTCTGCTTGATGATCTCACAGTGATTATTAATTAATGTTAAGCAATTATGCTTTTAATGGCACAGTACTACAGATAAGAGACACTAGTCTGTGGTGGGGCTAAATGATCTCAACTACCTCCTTGAGAGCGTGGATCAGGGCTGACAGCACAAAACTGTGAAACCCAGCCTAATGCCTCCACTACAAGTTACCCTTACCTTTGTATGAAAGTGTCTGCTACCATAGTGAAAATCTGGCCTAAAGCCTAAGATTTTTTTTTTTTCCCTTAATAATGGAATTTCTCTATTACATTTGTGATATAGGCTTTTTCTGTCTTTTTTTTTTTTTTTTTTTTTTTTTTTTTGAATGTTTTTCTTTTTTTTTTTTTTTTTTTTTTTAAATGTTTGTTCCTAAGGAATTTCTTTACAATAAAAATTTTCATCAGTGCAAGAAGCTGCATCACACTGAGCAAGTTATAGTACAGTGAAGCCCCCAAAATGTTTAGAACTTTTACAGAAGAAAACAGTGTTACATAAAATGTAGGGCAGCAATCCAAAAATGTTCACCAGTGGCCACGGTGAACATATATGTATATGTTTACATTACATATATATGTACATATACATGTATAAAACCACCTCTTTAACCAAGAAGCAGTCAGGAAAGTTAGTCATTTGATCTTGACATTTGCCTGCACATAATAAGCCGGAGGAACATGCAAAGGCTGCCTTTCTGAGACAAGCCTTAATACAAGGTCTGCACTGAGTATGTCCTTAGGAAATCACCCACTTACTATTCACCACTGTAGACTGAGGAAGGAAGTTATATAATCATTGGGTGCAAAAATTCATTAAGGAGATTTCTGAACAGCCCTATCCTCCCTGACCAAATACCGCTTTCTCAAAGAAAGCAAGGAGGGCTACCTAGCTGGGTAACACTTGACACATCCTTCTTCATCCTCCTGCAGAGCCACATCCCCCTCCCACAGAATAAAAGCAAATGGAATGAAAAATCTCCCTCCTTGACTTCCAGTGAGGGAGCCTATGCTAGCTAGGAGAAAAGAAAATTCATCCCATCCCAGGCATGGCCTGGCATTTCTCAGTAGAGGGTTATGGCACAGAAGATGACTTACAGAGTATATCTACCCAGTCATCAGCACATATGCCCACTTTCTTCTGGTTTTCTGAGGTCTTCTGACCTCACCATGTCACAGAATGCAGGACTTGTGGTGTCTCAGCCCTCTGAGAGAAGGACCTTGGTGATATGGCATGAGACCCACAAGTGTTTTCATGGAGAAACAAGCCCCAGGATCTGAAGCAGCTTCAGAAGATATCTATACTGAGATTAGTATTGTCCATTTGGAAATCAATGATGTTCCCTTATACCTGACAGTTTTCAAATTACAGTGAGCAAAAATTATTCACAGAGCTTTCATTTATGCAATAAATGAGGATGTGTTTTCCAAGGGGTCATGCACCAACCTAGCACTACTCCCACTGCAATCTATGGTGGAGCTGCATTTAACACCAATGAGAGCAGAATTATGGTGGTGGTAAATTATTTTGAAAATCAGATGGAAAATATCTCTGAACCACATCTGCTTTCCCTTTCTTCCCTCTCTTCACACATCCACGCCCTTCTCTTGGTCTCAGTAGCTGTAGTGAAATGATGCACTAGTTGTTTCTGCATAGACAAGGCCACATTGAGGGATGTGTGTTGTCATAATCTATTCTAATTAAAATAATTCTCAGGTCTGAGTATTTAAATAAAAAAATAAAGCAACCCTTGACAATTGATGCTTGTTCTGAAAATGACTAAAAGCAATGAGTAATTGCAATCCAAGCTGAGTCCCTAACTCGTTTGCCTTTCCATATGTATATCTTTTTAATCCTAATTATATGTAATCAACAGGATAAGCAACATGATTCTTCTTGTAGTTGACAAATTTGTGGGTTTATTTTGCATACTTTCAGATATGTACATACCAATGAATATATACACTTTACCTGAGACAGTTTTACATCAGGTAATTACAACTTAGGTCAATTAAAAATGCTCTGGAAACAAGTACAGCGTCTTTTAGCTCCATGAAGCTAATTTAAGAAGCCAGTGGGCATGATTAGGTCAGTCCAACAATGAAGGCTGGCTGGGAATTATAAGGAAGGCCACAGATGCATGACTTTATTTTTGGCTGGACTTTCCCAGCAGGGTGTTTCTACATTACATCAAAACTAATAATCCATCTGGGTGCAAAATAAGGCAGATCAGCCCTTTTTCAAAGTGACCAGAAAGGCTGTATTACCAGTGCATCATCCACATGTAGCCACCAAAACCTGGGTCTGATTTTTAGTTTCTGAGTACCCACCCTTCTAATCCATATACTCTTCAGGAGAAGCCCAACGCACCCTAGAGGAGATTACTTTTCTTGAAGAATTATCTACACTGACCGAGATGGAGACCAAGGCAGACCATATCCCTTCCATACCAGAGGATCCAATAAACTCTTATGGTGCTACTCGTTTTTCTCATGCCTGTCAGGCGGCAGCAGCTACTCCTGCAGAGCAAGGAAGCCAGGGCCAGCAGTGACCCTGGCATGGGCCATGCCCTCACCCATGGGGACCATCTTCCAGGAGCTAAACACAGGGGCAGATCCAGGACTGGTAACAGAGCACATGGGCAGCCCCAGGCACAGTGCAGGGATGGGCCAGGGCCAGGGTCCAGCCAGGAAGTCAACCCAGGAGCAGCAGGAGTTGAAGCCAGAGATGATCCTTTCTTTTTGCTGTTGCCAAGCAGTCTAGAGGATGGCTACCCATAGCTCCTAGTGACATTGGTAATAATTTTTTTTTTAAAAAACCCACCTGATTATCATTAGCAGGTCAGTGTTGTACATCCGTGAGCCAAATTTTCATTTTTTAGCTGACCCTTTGAATGTGCAGGTTAAAAGATAAACCTCAATAAAATTCTCAGAGCATTTTCCTGGTCTTTCCAAGCTATTTTTCACAGTCCCAGGTGAAGGTGAATGACAGGTACCAGTTTTAGACCTAAGAATCACAATTACACCTCCACATTTGTGACAGTACTTTGCATGTTGTAAATGGGATGAAAACATGAACAGGTGTTCATAGCAACCCTTGTCTGTGAAGTACTGTGATTGTACAGGTGAAGAAATTGAGCATATTTACCCCAGCAGTCAATGTGGTTTCAGACAGTGAATCAGATCCCACCTTGTTAACCATATATGAGTCATGTCTACATCATGGTCAAGATAAAGCAGAAGAACTCAGGAAGCCAATTATTGGGCCATTTTTGTAATATGGACCTTTTCAAAAGGCAGCCTTGGCTTTTCACCTATAAAAAGAAATGTAATCACAATATTTGACTACAAATACAAAGTATAAGGTTTGGGAGCTCAATTCTGTCCTCATACTCTAGACAGTTCTTACTGGTTCTTCTCCACTATGCTGGGATCTAATCTGTTTTTTAATAATTTTTTAAAATAATGTTAAAAATTCTTAAGTGGTTAGGCTGTATCCTGACACAGTGTACAAAATATGTGCCTATCAAAAACTAAAAGTGTAATTAAAAATGTCTGAATATACCATGAATTGAATATATGAACATGTTTCAACAATGATAAAGTTGAGTGTTTATGGGTAAGGATGAAAAGGAAGGCAAATAAGGGAGATACTGTGTTGGGAGTCTGCTATAGACCACCCAACCAAGATGATCAGGCAGATGATATATTCTATAAACAGCTAGCTGAAGTCTCGCAATCGCCAGCCTTTGTTCTGGTTGGGAACTTAAACCTACCAAACGTCTGCTGGAAATATAGCACAGCAGACAGTAGACAGGCTAGGAACTTTCTTGAGTATATGGAAGATAACTTCCTGACACAACTGGTAGATGAGCCTACCAGGGAAGGTGCCTCGCTCAACCTCCTATTCACAAATAGAGAAGGGAGATGTGAGTGGGAGATGTGGTGGTCAGAGGCCGTCTTGGGCTTAATGATCATGAATTGGTTAAGTTCTTAAATCTTAGCAACATAAAGAAGGCGGTGAGTAGCACCTTCATCTTGGATTTCTGGAGGGCAGACTTTGGACTGTTCAGAACACTAGTTGAGAGAGTCCCTTGGGAGACAGTCCTGAAGGGCAAAGGGGTCCAGGAAGGCTGGACGTTCTTCAAGAAGGAAATCTTAAAGGCCCAGGAGAGGGCTATCCCCATGTGCTGTAAGATTAAAGGTGGGGGAAAATGGCCAGCCTGGTTGAATAGGGAGCTTTTGACAGGACTTAGGAAGAAAAGGTGGGGTTACCACCTTTGGAAGAAGGGCCAGGCAACTTGGGAGGAGTTATATCTGGGGAAATACAGGCCTGTCAGCCTGACTTCAGTACCAAGAAAGATCATGGAGAGGATCATCTTGAGTGAGCTCTTATGGCAATTGTAGCGCAGCCAAGGGATCAGGGCCAGCTAGCATGGGTTTATGAAAGGGAGGTCTCGCTTAACCAACCTGATCTCTTTCTGTGATCATGTGACTAGCCTTTTTGATGGGGGGAAGGCTGTGGATGTTGTCTACTTGGACTTTAGTACGGCCTTTGACACAGTCTCCCACAGCATTGCTGGGTTAAAAACTGGCTGGATGGCCATTCCCAGAGAGTTGTGATTAATGGGGTGAAATCAAGCTGGCTGCCAGTCACCAGTGGTGTCCCTCAGGGCTCAGTTTTGTTTGGAATTTTTAATGATGACCTGGACGTGGGGATTGAGAGCACCCTCAGTATGTTTGCAGATGACACCAAATTGTGTGGGGGTGTTATTCTGCTCGAGGGCAGGAAGGCTCTACAGAGGGACATGGACAGGTTGGATCGATGGCCTGAGGCCAATTCTATGAGGTACAACAAGGCCAAGTGCCAAGTCCTGCATTTCAGTCACAAGAAGCCCAGGCAATGCTTGGGGATGAGTGGCTGGAAAGCTGCCCAGCAGAAAAGAACCTGGGGGTGCTGGTGGACAGCCAGCTTAATATAAGTCAGCAGTGCACCTGGGTGGCCAAGAAGGCCAGCAAGATCCTGGCTTGTATCAGGAATAGTGTGGTCAGCAGGAGAAGGGAAGCTATCATGCCCTTGTACTTGGCACTTGTGAGGTCTCATCTCGAATACTGCGTTCAGTTCTGGGCCCCTCATTATAGGAAAGACATTGTGATGTTGGAACGTGTCCAGAGGAGAGTTACCAAGCTCGTGAGGGGTTTAGAGAACAAGTCGTATGAGGAGAGGCTGAGGGAGCTGGGTATGTTTAGTTTGGAGAAGAGGAGGCT
>JANIJG010026153.1:0-37058 GCA_024611175.1 Megaceryle torquata | reverse complement strand
AAAAGAAAAGAAAAGAAAAGAAAAGAAAAGAAAAGAAAAGAAAAGAAAAGAAAAGAAAAAAAGAAAAGAAAAGAAGAGAAAAGAAAAGAAGAAAAGGCATTTAGTGCTGCTTACATAGAGGCAATTTGCCAGCCTCTAAAGACCGATATTTTCCATAACATCTTGCCCTATTTAACCAGAATCTTTATGACTTTAATATTGAAAGCATACAGAGGAATGTATGATGGGAATAACTTTTAACAAGCTGCCCTTACCAGTGAGTTTGACTTAAACCCACAATCACAATTTTTCAGCACTTGTTCTGATGACAAGCCTGGAATCTGAACCACAAGACCAATAAATATTGTATGATGATTCCCAGATCCAAAGACCCTGGTCAGGACAGACTTTGTGAATAAGATCCATAATAAGCAATGTGATGCACTCCAGTACACTCCAGTTTCCTCAGAAGACAGGCTACTTCCTAACATCCCTTGCTCTTTCCAACTTTCTGTCATTTAAATATAATTTTTAAAATGTTCTTACTGTTGTGACTAAATAATATGACTTCTACCCTTTAAGAAATCTTTTCCCTGTATATACCTTGCTTTAAATAACACTGAGTTCTTATGGAAAAAAAAAATGTACTGAGAATTTATAGTCAATTTAAGTCTGATAATTACCTATAAATCTATTTTGACTTTACTGTTTCCTATATGATACACTCCCATTAGTTCAGTCAAGGCTCCAAGTAGCCTGCCTGATCAGGCTACTTCAGTGATCACATCAATTTTTTGTTTTTCTTCTTCTTTTTTGATCTCAACTTTTTACTATCAGTGTCTAGTCCCTAACTAGTTTGCTGAAGGTCTAGTGTCCTTTTACACACCTATAGACTCATCCCCATTCACAAACAGACCTCCAAGCTCACCTGAAATGCAGTCTTTTGATAACTAGAAGCTTCCAAACTTTCAAAAACCATTTATTCAGACAGCATGTCACCATCCTCTCAAAACATCCTGAATGATGCTGCCTAATATGTCCCTCTGAAATGCAGACAATGAAACATTTGTCATATTACTCCCCCAGCTGTTTTAGTGAGTTGAAAGGAATGGAAAACTACCTTGGAAAGCTCTGCAGTTAGATTTTCCTTGTTATCTGCTATCTGTTCCACCCTTAATGGAATTACATGAGAAATTAACTGGCAGGTGTACATATGATTGGTGTATAACACCAGCCTGGTGTAAGGATGACCTGCACAAGCATCAGCAGCCCATCTTCTACATCACCACTAGTTGATAAAAATAATAATTAAAAGACAAAACAAAACAAAAAGCATTAAGGACCATGTTATAAGGAAAAAGTCAGACCTGACCCAAAGTACTCGCACATATAGACAGGTTATGTTAAAAAAAATCTCTGTGGTGACTTCATTGATTGTAATTAACCCTGCAGGACCTCTTTCACATTGGCTAAGCCTGCTATCTATAGGATGCATGGCAAAGGTGGCACACAGGCCTACTTCAAATGCTGCTAGCCCAGGGCTAGGAGACGGGGGCTATGGCATCCTGCAATGTGCACTGACATGAGTGAGTTCACACTCAGCAGGAGGTGGGAGCAGCAAGCAGCTGACAGTGGAGTCTTGTTTCATGGAAGAGCAGCATTTTCAGGGTCCTTCTGAGTTCCTATGCATGCATATAAGCACTGACCTGTGGTAAAACTATATTCTCTTACCCCGCCCTTAAAACTTTCTAAAGCAACTTTATTTATATATAAAGCAACTTATATACAAGACAAATACATAATGTATAAAACAACCAAGACACATAATGATGATTAGCAAGTTATTACAGTCTTTATTATATTTTCTATTCTGATACTCCTTCAACAATGAGCATGATAATGTTACTCAGGTCTGATTTTTTCCCCACTAAAGCCAACAGTAGCAAAACTACTGATTTCAGCTGAAAGCACAGTGTACTGGTACGGCCCATGAGTAAAGCTATACTTCTAGCCTCAAACTTCCAGCATTATCAACTCTCGCTTCTCTGTTGCAGATCTAGCACATTTAGGAAAGAAAGCTAAAGCTCTTGGACTTGTATGATCAAAAAAGATCAGCTATTGTTTCAAAAACTTAAACAGAAAAATAATTCCAGCTTTCCAGCTTGCAGAGGAAAGCTTGAAAACATGAGACCTGAACTCAGTGACAAAAATCTTAAAATGTCTTATGCTTCAGGTATCTTGACTTTTTAGCTCTGTCTTATTAAAAGTCCACATGTAGAACTACAAAACTATGTTCCTAATGAATATACGTGTGGCAGACACTCAGTGAATAGTTTTCCCAATAAAAAGTAGATTTTGGAAGCATGACAACAGTCATCTAATCACCGCTACCCAATTCAATTTATGAGTGGTGGCAAAGCACACCAGCAGACTTTAGGAGGGTTTGGATGTTAGCAGTAATTACACAACATATCTGTGTACAGTCAGTCTGTGTTCCTTATATACCAATGATTTTAATTCCCTAGGATCCCACAGCCTTTATAAAATATTGAGCACTTAGGGGTAGGAAAACTGTTCTTACTAACTTTTTTGTCCAGTATGATTTTTATTGGGTTTTTTTGCTAGGCCCTTTAGACCACTTTGGCAGTAAAAATTCTCCTAAAGACTTTTTATACTGTCATTGGAAGTGTAAAGAAGTCTGGCTGTAAATAAGATTTGGGTCCAGTGAGTCCAAACAGCAATGCAAAAGGAAACTAAATACTTTTAAGGTTTAATCACCTTTAGCATAAATCTACCCCATACAGGAACAATAACAGCATGTTTCCAGCCATCCAACACTGGATTGTTTCTCCAATTGTCCCTTTGAATTAGCTTTTTTGTCCCCTGGTGCTCTTGGTTTATTACTTCAGTTGTAAACAGGACATTATTCAAGACTGTTTCAGGCTAATTGCACTACAAATACTAAGAGTTTGGCTTTGAAGTGGTGATAAATAAGTCTTTGTAACTACTGGACGGTTAGCAAAAATAATGAATTGCAATTGTTGCATGTAAATACAAGTGAACAGTGTAATATTTTATAATGATGACTATTTAACTGAAATTTAGGTCCAATAAATCTGGACTGCTGACAGTATTGCCATATTTGTAGCAACTGGCCTTTGAAAGCCAGTTGTCTGTTTTTCTTCCTCCCCAAAGAATACTGTGTTAGATTTAACTCCATGTACACAAACTGAATACACCTAGACCATTAGTTGCCTTGAGAAGCTCAGTCTTGGCTCCTCAGCATAAGTGCCATATCTGAATGACCTGTGCCTCAAAAGTAATGAGCACCCTCAGAAGTTGTGAGCTCTGCAGTTACTAAGCATCTCTGAAAAAGGCTAAACCTACATTATCCTGTCGAGATGGCTCCTAGTCTTCTGCCAACACCAAACTTCGTTAAGAGACAGTATTCCAGAGAAGTTTTTGGGTAAGTTGTGGAGCATGGCAAGGAAGAAAACCTGAGCCTGAATAGGATTAATTAATGCATTAGTTCAAGTTTACCTGTGAGCTCTGGGATAGTCTAATTGACACAATGAAGATATGGCCAGGTTTGCTCAGCTCAGCTCCACCAAGTTTCATCTCACTTTTCTTTGCAATGCTGTTATATGGCCAACATAGATTACACTTTTTCCTAGAGGTATTTGGTGCTCTACACAGCAAAGCAGTGCAGGATAGACAGAAAACTGTGTCACAGATGTCCTAGGCAGCAACATAAACATCCATAGTCATAAAGTAGTGAAGAGGCTGTGGTTTATAAAGTTCACTAGTATGTGCTCCAAGGAAAAAAAGGTATGTCAGCAATGGGATAGCACTAGCAGTAACACATTTCAGTAACTATCACTAGTGAAAATATTCTTCAAGTGATTCTGCCTTAGAACAAATTAGTTGACAACTAATTATGTAGCGACAGCTCTTAAGCTTGTATAATCCCTGTCAAATTGCACCAAGTGAGGAGTGAGGGCCTGTCCCACGACCCTCCCACAAGTCATTATACAAACAAACAATTTAACATGGTGTTCTATTGTATTTAGACCAATGCTGTTGCAAGCAAAATATTTCAGTGAGTAAACCCAAGTATTTTAAACCAGAAACAAGATAGCTCGAAGGGACAGATAAATCCTCAACATAAACATTTCTACTGGTGTCTTCATTTGTGAAGTGATTTCTTATAATGCTGACTAATTGGTTTGTAAATTTTGCCATGGGTTCTTTTTCTTATCTCACCTGCATATTGTTGACAAAATCCAAACAAGCATTAAGCTCCTAATGTCATCATCTAGTTGCTACAAGAAGCTGTGACCCTTTAAACTCCATAATCCTTAGGGGCATAGTAAACTCCTCTGCTGCATTAGCTTATAAGGCCTCTTTTTTAATTAGAATCATCCTGAATGGACTAAAAATCCCAATCAGCTTTCAGTTACCATTCCCATTGATTCCCAATTCAGGAAGGACATGGGAGCTACAGAAAAGAATATTGCCCCCTCATTCTGCCTGGAGGAGGAAGGTGTTTGCCTGACACCTGGCTAAAGGTTTGATACCCAACCGGGTGCAAAGCCCATTCCCAGAAACTACTACAAAGTGAAACAACAGTGCATTTATGAAGCCAAAAAATGCAGCTGTTACATTTCTTTCAGGACTTCTTAACAATCACTGAGCAGTTCTTCAGATGGCTACCCTCACAAACCCTTCCAAAAGCAGAAATCACAGAGATGAAGCATCAGATCACTAGAGGTTCCTGACTTGCATGATATTCCACAGGAATAAAATGAAACACCTCTAATCATCTGTGTTCAAGTGATTTGATTGCATGAGGAGGCTTTGTCAGGAGCAGGAATTATGGCCACTCCTCTCCAGTCCTAAACTAATGACACAACCCACTGGACTGTCTTTTCATACCCAGAGCTTGCCATTGAATTCAGGCTTTGGTATTGCTGTTGCAAGTGTGGTTAATAATTTTAAAATAAATTAATAAAGAACAGGATCTCCTGCAGAGTTCTTGTCTCTAATTAAGTGGTGGCAGGGGAAGCATGTAGTGCAATAAGAAACAATTGAAACAAAGAACCTTTCTTTTTCATCAAACTAGCATTTTGGCATCCTTCCAAATTCATTTCCTATAATTAGAAACATTAAATTGCCTGATTTAAATCTGCAGCCCCCTCTCAAGCACACAGTCACATTGAAGGCTACGGCATTGTTCATGAGTCAGGCTCTAACAGGAGAGCAAGTTGGGAGAACGTGACACTGTTATGTCCTACTGAAAGAGCTAGGTGAGGGATTTTTTCAGATGATAGTTCCCTGAGAAATATTGTTCCAGGGATATCCATACATAATGTAAGCAAAACAAACTAAAAATAAATCTGAATAATTTATCTTAACCTATCCATTAAAAAAATGCAAAATCATGTAATATTTAATACTGACTAGAAAACATATTTTCCCTTTTACCCTTTAAACTCCAAGCCTAAACACTATACAAAATGTATAGGAACAGGAGGAACAGGAGCCAAAGCTGGAAAAGATACTTAACTGTAATAGAGACAGGCTATAAATGCCAGCCACATGAAGAGATAAAAAGAAGTCAGGGAAGTGTTTGTAAGTAAATATGGAAAGAAGAGTGGGAAGAGTGAGGACAGAAGCAGCAAGAAGAAAGGCATAAACCCTTTCAGACAGATGGCCACAGCTTTGGCTAGCAAAACTCTAAGATGGATATTCCCTGCACTGAAAGAGGAGAGTCCCATCAGGGAAACATGCACTCCCTGATTCTCTAGAATATCCTAGCAGTCATGACCCCACCAGCATATCCAAATGCTGCTTATTTGATGAAATTTTTGCAGGAAAATGAAGCAGTATTCCTGAGAATGTGCATGGCAAGAAACTGATTTGTAGCTAATGGACTATATTGAGCAGAATTACACTGTTTGTCCAACAGTTTGGTTTTATTGCTTATGAAACATTGCTAGGTTTTAACATGTCAAGTCACCTAACAGTATCTTTTAATGATTACTTATGTCTCAACCAACAAATAGAAGTCCCAAGACCTCCTATATTTCTTAGGAGATGGGGAAGCATAGCAAGAAAGAGGTCAGTGAGGGATGCACTGAGGGAAGAGATAGGGCTTTTGTACATAAGTAAGTTAGACCAGATATAGGTCTGGGTATAAATTCAATTTAGAGTACAGAAAGGAAAAATCACTAATTACCTATAGAAAATCTTCACAGGTTGAAGTCTCTGACTTTGTATCAAATACAATGGTAAAAATACTGTTGGCTTGGAAAAGGAAGAATAAATTTGCTTTGTGGTTATACTCACTAATCAACCTCAGGGGTGACTCTCTCCAAGACTTATTCTGCTTCCTTTTACATGTACATTTGTTCAAAAAAGAACTTTCATTTCAAAACTGTCATTGAGTAACATTACTTTCTCAAAATATTACAACTTTTTAAGTAGCCCCTTGAATAAGGACATTGAGAATGTATTGCATTGGATCTTGAAAGTCAAGGTTGGGAGTATGCCTTTGCTCTCCTAATGCTTTTCTACAGAGATTTATTATCTGAATTTTCTTCTGATTGGGCCAAAGTTTATAATTCCTTAGAACTACAAAACTCAGGAGGACCTGAGCCTGGGTATTTCAGGAGATGGCTAATCTCTCACTGAACTTTTCACCTCTAACCCTGATTATCTGCCACTGGACATTATAAAAATAAAAACCCAGTAACACTTTCATTAATTCTATTTATCTTACCCCTCCATCTCAGCCCAAAGAAGGAACTAGAAAGTCTGCTCCTTTCTCTCTTTTCAGCATCCCAGATCCATGATCTCTCCTTCACTCACATAATAGCTGCTCTTCTCTGGTACGTCAGAAAAGGATGCTGATATGTCTTGGAAGATAAGGATTGCCTCTTGGAGATTTTCTGTCCTCAGGACCCCTGCCTCTTTCAGCTGTGCTCATGAGTGATTCCAGAAATTTCACACCATTGCACCATGCAGTCACTGGGTAGTTGCTAATCCACTGAGGGATTTGTTAAAAGCAAAAATGGTGCTACCTAGAGATAGAGCTGCTGACTTTGTAAGACCCTGACTCCCCATTTGAGAGCAAGGGCATTATCATGTACCAAACCCCCAAAGTGCTTCAGCACCCAGTGCTTTTTGTTTGTTACAGGTGGAGTCTGCTCCTCTGTGATATTTTCAACATGCTACCATGGAGTTTCTGCAATATTTAGAAACAACAGTTATGAAACTGTGTAGTCTACAGCTGAAGAAGAAAAGGTGCTTTATCTACAGTTACCATTGCTTTCATCTTCCTACGTTGTGTTAAAATAAATGTACAAGTGCACATATGTCAGAAAGAGTTTTTCCTGAAATGGACCCTCAATGCCCACATTTGTCAGATCCTTTGAATTTCAAAAAGCAGCTTTAAAGGGCACCAGCAAGAAAAAGTGATATAGTTAAATGATTAATACCTAAATGGTCATAATTCAAAGTCCATCTTTACACAAACATATTAATACATTTGGGGGGGGGGGAGTAGAATTACTTTTTTTCTACTTTCCCCACATAAATATGTTTTCTTTGACTTCTCCAAACTATGGCATCCTAGGAACTTTATTAGGCTTTTCTGCTAGAAATTATAAAGGAATATATGAGTTATATTAAAAAGTTAGTCTAAAAGTTAGCCTGGATGCCAGAAAACAAGTGAATGTCAGTGCTAGAAGTTGTTTCATTTGTTCAATTCAAAACCATCATTTATCATACTTCATCATTTTCTTATATAAGCTCATGCAGCTCAAAACACCCAAACACAAATAAACACAATTACTGAAGCAAGGAGAGCAGTGAACTTTTAGAGCAAACAAATTCAGCCAAGAAAGCATAAGTAATTGTGCAGCTTCCACTAAAAGATGCTAATTATATAAAAAGAACTATATCATCATCTATGCATCGATGCATTGAGGTTAAATCATCATCATGTGATTCAGAAGTTTATTTAACCCCAGAGACTGATGCTGCCAAAGAAGAAAAGGATGCTGCCAAAGGAGAAAGGTATGCTGCCAAAGGGGAACAAGCATCATGTCCTTTAATACAAATCTAATCAGATTTACCAGATTTACCATTTGAGATATCTCATTTATTATTTAATTAGGTTAGGATCAGCTGTTCTGAAATAAAAATAAAAAGTTTAAAAGATGAGGCTGGTTGATACTTTCCCTCAGTTGTACAAGTTACTTTATGTTGGCTTTGGGTGATACTAAATGTCACCATTATTAATTTCACTGTTCAGAAAATCATGCATGAACATCACCTTGACTGCTAGCACCTGAAGACCAGTTTAGGCTGAAAAGGTATGGTCACTTGCTAGTGCTGTTTGAAGGCCTGACAAATGAAAAAATACTCTGTTTCTTTCTAGTTGCTGTTCTGCATTCAAAACAACAGGAAAATGAGAGAAAACTCAAGAATTCAAGGACTAATCAATCCAGAATTGCTGGCAGTTGGAGACATGCCTGTTGCACTGTGTATTTTGGAAGCTGGGATCATCTCCAAGCATATGCCACCTGACCCAATTACTCAGCTGAACAAAGGCACTTTCTTATGACAATTTGCTTTCTTCTGATGTTATTTAGATAGTTTAACCACTCTGAAAATGTCTTTGTATACGCAGATACTTTCTTCTGCATGCATAACTAACAGAGCACTGCTCTCAATAAAAATATTATTTTTTAAAACAGTGGATAATGTTTAATGTATTTGCTGGTTAGCAGAACTGTATCTTCATGACTGTGCCTTGTAAGAAAACATCTTTGTGAAGGTGGTTGTGAGGGGAAAATGAAAAGGTCTATTTCTTCTAAAAGCAACAGCTGCTGTGTTTATTGCAATCTCCAGAACAAAAAAAATGCCTTTGTGGTGTACACACAGAATTGTAGAATCATTTCGATTTCAGAAGTCCTTTAAGATCATCAAGTCTGACTGTAAAACTAACACTGTCAAGTCCACAACTAAACCATGTCCCTAAGTACTACATCTACATGTCTTTTAAATACTGTCAGAGATTGTGACTCCACCACTCCCTGGGCAGACTGCACCAGTGCTTGACACCTTTTAGGTCAAGAAATTTTTCCTAACATACATTCCAAACCTTTCCTGGTACAACTTCAGGCTATCTTTTCTTGTTCTATCACTTGTTTTTTTGGGAGAAGAACATACACCACATGTTACTATGGTGTACACATACATATACATAGAAGGGGGTAGGTGTAAGTACCTTGTTCAGCTGTTTGCATCCCGTGTCAGTGACAGAGCGCAACACTATTCCTAGCTGACAAAAAGGTTTTCTCTTCTATATTTGGAAAATTAAGACTTAAGTGCAGAAGTTCTCAGCTCACTTCTATGAAGACTGTACTTTGCTCCCACAACAAGTTCTGGGTTAATGTTCCTTAGACGCATTTCTTTGCCAAGAGAGAGTGAGAAAACAAGAAAGCAGGGAAGGATGGAAGAAAAGTGTTTTATCATTTTTGTAAAATTTCACAAAGGCTTTGGTAGGTGGCCTAAGTACAATATGTGCAGCTGTTGGCAGACATCACACTTAGTATAGGTCAAATTAGCTTAGGAAGTGGATATGTGGACACCACAGCAGTAGCAGCACAAGCTCTACTTGTTTGGATGTTACTGAGGTTTTGGGTTTTTTTCTTAAGGACTACAAAAACCATGGTCTACTTGTGCAATGTGCCTTCATATTAAATTCATTTCAGAAGATGAAAGACATTGATGAGGTGATGATACAAGCAGGTATAACCTGATTCACAAAAGAATTCTGGGTAGAGCCAAGTCTGGAACCTGAGCTGGCAACACTAAACTGCAGCACTAAGGAATATATTGGAAAGATTGGCAAAGAAGCCAAACACTACCCAGCTAAGATGCAGTTCACATTGGGTCAGAAAAGGGAGATCAAATATTCAACAAAGACCAATGAGAACAGAAGTCATTATTATATACCTCACTTAAAAGTGCAGACAAGACTAATCTACAAGGGGCCTTTTCCAGCAATCCCTGGGCACATTTGCCTCTGGAATCAACACACACACCTCTCTAAAGAAGCTTGCAGTTGGGGCGATTTATCAGAAAACAGTGCTCATGCCCATGTGATGGGCCTGTTAAGTCCCTGTTAAAGATACAACCAGTGATCTTCTACAAATCAGAAGAGTAAAAAATAGCACACAATAACATAAATCCCAAAGACCATCAAGTACATCAGCAGCAAAAGGCTAGCAGACAAGGACAACATCAAGGATTTCAAAGCTAATTTCTGAGAATCAAAGACTCAAGATGTCCTTATCAATACAATATAATCTTTTCACTACAGATGCATCAGACATGCTGAAAATGAAGGTAGGATAGGTCTGGATAAGCAAGAGCATTTGTCACTGCCTGGAACCATGCAAACTTTTTTGTCCCCCAAACAGCATTTCACAAAGCAGAAGGGATCATCCAAAGGCAGCAGTACAGGTGCATGTAGAGAGCTTTCTTCATTCCAGTTCTGGGCAATAGATATTATCAAATTTTCATATAAGTGTGCTTTCTTATATGGGTGAGCTTACTTATCTTCCCATTTAATGTCCCACCATTCTTTAGAGACATGCAAGACAGAGCTTGCAAACCTCTCCAGGACAGCTTGGATGCTGAGGAGCAAAATGAGCTACTTCACTGGGAGGAAGGGGACATGGTAGTTATCTGTGCCAAAGTGATTTCATCTGTTTCATTAACATACATAAAATTTCTCATTGAAGTTGATGAAAATACTCCCACTATTGCAAACAGAAATGGGATTGCACTAACTACAACCTTTACATGAAACACAGTGTTGATTTTAGGAGTTAGTCAAGAGGATACTATACTGAAGACAGCAATTTTCCCAGTGTGGCTTTCTAGACTCAGAAGAAATAATGCACTTAGAATACAAACAGTATAAAGACATATTTTTTTTTCCTACAAAAATTTAAGATCTGTTTGGGATTCATAAACATATTCACAAATAGCCATCACTTGTCCAATCTTCCATACATGTCAGAAGCACAATCAGAATAAGAATAACATCACTCTGAATTACCTGGTTTTACATACAATAATTATTGCAAATATTTCTTCATACTGTAACCATATGTAACTCCTGCATCTGATAATTTAGCTTTCAAAGGATGGCGGTTCTTGAAGCCAAGGCCAATATTTGTTCTAAAATTCAAAGATCCTAAAATGAAAGTATTAAAATTGTTTATGAGAGAGATGTTCATGCAGTTTGTTGAATGTCTTCAACTTCTGGTAAATAGGCAACTGCTGAATGTGTTATAAACTCATGTTCCAAACATCTGGTGTACAGCTTTTTGTGAAAAGAATACTGAAGAACAAGACGACCTTTCTTCAAAAAGGATGCACTCAGCTTGATGTATTCCTTAAATTTCAGTGAAAATACTGAAAAGCAGCAAGACAAGAGGAAGCTTCAACCCTGAAAAACAACTATTCTAGTTTTAAGGTTTGACTCGTGAACAATGAGACATTTAGAATTAGTCACCCTAGTTTTTCAGCAGAAAAACCCTTCCAAGTAAACCAAGAACACTCAATTCTTCTAACTTGTATATAACTGGGTCATCTAGTGCTAAACCACAAGATGAAATGACTACATGTATTACCTCCAGTCTGAAAACAGCCTCAGGGAATCCAGTAGAGAGAAGAACCATTTTTAGTCCATCAAACATAACAGCATATGGTTTGTATTTCTTTCATTCTTAATGCATCCAGTTTAGTCTTTCATTAACAGAAACCAACTTTGTCAACAAAGTTGAGTTTCTGAAATATAACCAAATCATTTTTAAAATATCTTTCTCAGAAATGAAAATGTCATTTCAAAATTTAATTACGAAGCAGGTACTTGATGCAAGCTAGAGTAGTAATTTAAACATGATATACCAAAATTAAAGCAGAATAGATCTTGACTATTCTATGTTAGCTGCATATTTGTAAGACTTTTTGGACCTGATCCAAGATGTGTTTTCTCTTCTTTACTTGCGTGGGACTTCACCTTTCCCAGTCTAACTTCATTGTTGCTCCTCTCCACTATTCTGTCATTTCCCGATGGCTCCATCTGCTCTTCTGGGAAGCGTAACTATCCTGTCCTCTCTGTCAAGAAATCCTCCTCAGCACCCTTGGTCCTTCTCACCTATTGACTTGTGTTTGAAGCTTCATCTTGAGATTCATGGCATAGCATCTGGGGCAGAAGTAGATCCAGTATGTCCTTTTGAATTTGAGAGAGATTAATTGTACTAGTCACTCCTCTGCTGTTGTCATGCAGATGGGACAAGACATCAGCATGGGATTAATGTGACACACAGGAAAGAACTGCTAATTGAGGCAGGACTACAGGTCCCTGTCTTCCTGTGTCATGAAGGTGGTCTGATAAATCTCATTCCACACATTCAAACACTTTGATGAACAGCATAGTTTCCAAAACAGAAATCCATATAGCAGTATAGGGAGACAACTACTCTAAATTACGATGTCAAGCAAATGGGCCAAGCTGTGGGCTCATTTCAAGAAATTTAAAGATCTGTTTTTGAAGGGATGGTTATCTTGTGAAAAGAGGATTTCTAAGTAAAAAATTGGGAAACATGGTACAATCTTATTTATGCTCCTACCCACTTCTTTACTATATACTTTGAGTGTTCAAAGGAAACAACCATTCTCTAAATAATTTCGGAAGTTATTACCTTCAACTAGAGGCAGACACAGTACCTTCTGTCTTCCCAGCAAGCAAATAGTCTTGCTCACCACCACCTGCCATGAAGACCCTGCAGCACTACCAGACCTGTGTTCCCAGACTCCACTCAGTAGGAAGGTAGGCATGTGCCATGCTCCAGGACATTACAGGTTACATTCTGCCTTTAGGCTGCACTGTGGGCATCTCTGCTATGTTGAGTTGCTCCTGAGGTTGCTAGGAGGCAATGTTTCCACCATCTTTGTTAGAGGATATTTCACTGTTGAAGTAATATTTTCCAGCCATTGCTTGGATGTGGGAGCTCCTAATCCTTCAAAAGTAGACGATGTTTTGGCTGCAGTGAACAACAGAGGAAATTAGACAAGGAGGACATGGAGGACAGGTGTTTATGAAAAAGGAACCTCTAGAAATATGAGAGAAATATGGCCAAATGAACAGTAAAATTCCCTTGTGCAGCCAGAAGGACTTCAGAACCTTCCCTGACCTGCGTTACAGATGCAGTCCAGAATGAACCCTTTCTGCTTTACCAGCATGCCAGTAAGTACACTGAAGTGGAAAGGTTTCATGGAGACAGTCCCATGTTGGCAGAGCCCTGCTGGGGGACACTGGCACAGCCTGCTTTGGACATGCCCCATGCCAGGTTCACAGCCCTGGTCCCCTCATGGCCTGTTGGCTTGCAGCATCCCCATTCTCTGAGCTTCACAGGATCTGCAGGCCCAGTACAATCACCCAGCAAGCAGGCCAAGTCCAGGGCTTCATCCCAGCATGCAGGACACTTCAAAAGTCCTGAGGATCTTTCAAAAGGGAAGCAAATCCTGAACTTAACAACACTGAAATCGCTTGTTGAACACACTCTCCTTTTGTCTTCCCAGCTCTCTCCTGAATCCTGGACTAGAGGAACAGAGCAGGCTCTGAATAAATACCTCACTGGCAACAGCTCTGCAGACAGCACGACAATGGCTGGAGGTAATACTTAAGGTGAGATGCATGAAGGAAACCAAGTGGCAAGTTTTAAGTTTAGGCTCACAGACAGTGCAGACACCTAATTCAACTCACAGCAGCTCATGTGCCAAGGACATGTTTAGGTTAGTTAACAGAAATTCAAAGGAAAAGGGCTTGGCATAAGCTTTGTGCTTTGAAAGGGAATTAGGTCCGCACTTTTTAAAGTATTTTGGTGTCCAATAGCTTCCATGGGAGGGGGAGCTTTCAGGGGTCTTTACCTGAAAATTCTCCAAAAACTGTTTGCCTGGATTTTCTCCTGTGAGGTAGAAAATGCAGTTTTTAATCCTGTAAGATTAAGGAAACACTTGAACATTGGGCTTATAGGCCTGTAACATAGTGCTTTTCCTCCTAATGCCATTAGCTGCCCCACCACTGCTAGTCACTTACCAAATGGATGCTGCGTAGCACTCACAACGTTATTTTTCTCTGTGTCCTGGTTCTTGGCACTGCCAGTCCCCCATATCTATATTCTACATAGACAGTGTAGCCAGCTCATGTAATATTTTCCCTAGAACAGTCACTCCAAATTTTATACAGTTACATGAGACTGTGCAGTCCTAGCCTTCAAAATCTCAGGGAAAAAAAAAGTATAAAAATTTAAGAGGAGAAAACAAACTTATGACTCTCAAGAAGTTGTTTGAAAAATAACTTTATGATGCTTAAGCAAGTCTACAGGGTACTTCTATAACACTCATTCTGACACATGGACAGACAGAAGCCATGCCTGACCCAGAGCATTGCCAGGTGAGTCTGCATGGATAAACCACCTCCCATGACCTTCCCTGGGCTTCAGAAGTGGTGGCTGCTAAATGCACTCAGTGGATGAAGAATGCAGTTCCCTGTTTATCTGCCTTTGCCCATTCAACCCTCCACATGCAAAGATTCCTCCTACTTTTCATTCGACTGAAAGCATTTATAAAATGATCAGACAACCAAATAAAAGCTGGCTCTCTCTGTGTGCTGCAGACTCTGTGAAACCTCTCTCTCTTTGTCTAAAAACACAAATGTGTTTTACCAATGACCAGAGCAGGGACTTCCTGAAACTGTATGGAAGGGTGTGCTGAGCCAAAGGGATCTACACCAGAAGAACAGAAATGGCATCTGAGGAAAAAAAGTCAGAGAAAATGTTAACGAACTACTTTCCAGGTTTGGTGTGGAATAGAGTCCCCTTCTTTTTATCTCAGCACAGGAAGCTCACACAACAGGTACCAACCTCGTCCTCTTCCAGAAATGGTCTGAGTACAAAAACCAGTGAATTACAGATTTTTCAAAACACATCAGACAGTAACTTGGAAGCAAGATTGTCATAACTATGGCCAGTTTGTCTGAGCCCTATGGCACTAAAGCACTATTTTACATAGGAGCTCCTGAGATCTTTGAGATGGGAAACTTTGCTTGAAAATAATTTCCCATACTGTGAATTGGCTCCCTTGAGTCAATGATGGCAAAGGAGCAATGCCCCTCGTGGTACCAGACTACAGCTGGCTGGGCAGGTTGTTTAAAAAGTCTTCAAGCTAGGGAACCCATTTGCTTTTGACATTGACACAGATCTCTTTCCCTGGTCTCTGTTATACTGCTGAGCAATTCAGCCATGCCTATGGACACAATCACTGCTGCCCTAACACAGCATGGCTTGGAGCAGCATTGGGTACTGAGTCACTGGCAGGAGGATAATATAAAGGTGACAGCTGTAAATCATGCGTGCTGCTCCAGACTAAAGTCCTGCTTGTGCCCGATGAACCGTGCCAGAGTCAGAGCATGTACTGTAATAACAACCCAGGGCTCTTGACAAAGAGACTTAACACTGCCTACTCATTGTTCCTGTCCTGGTGGGGCTCTGTTGTCCATGCAGCTGCTCTACAGCCAAACTATGAGACAGCCATCACCATTAAAGCCCTCCAGCAGCAAGGAGGAGGGAGAGGGGAGGGAACAGCAAAAACCTTTGAGGATGCTCCCCTCTCCATGCAGCTCTGCCATTCATCCTTTTCCACTACTTACACGAAAGGCCCATTTGTTTGCTAAGGACCTGAGTCTGAGAATAACCAAAGTCCCTCAGACTGCATCTTTCTGAGTTCCCCATCTGCTCCGAGACCTGAGGCCAGCTGCCTCAACTACAGAGTAAGTGGGTTTGGCAAGGGGTCACATCTGGTACAAGCCCAGATATGAATGCAGGAGCAACTGGCTTTGTTTGACACTGCATCCTTCCAAGGAGAGCAGGCACAATGGGGACACAGCAACCTCTATCCAAATCTTCCACAGTCCTCAACACATCACTCAGCAGATCTTCCAGGCTTGCAGTGCCCTTCCAGGCCAAAGATGGATGGGTTCTGCAAGACTTGTACCGGTCTGGGCACTGTTCAATGAGGTGGCAGAGGCTGTGGTGTCCCAGACTTAAAGGAGCAAGTTGCCACTAAGAAGTATACCACTTGCGGAGACTGTCATGGATCAGATATGTGCTTCCCATCTGATCAATTGATCTCTGCCACTGTTATTACAATGATTAATGATTTACTTCAAAATACAATTTCATTTTTATGGCAGTAACTCTTATGTATACATAACAGAATGGCAAAACTACAGCTTTCCAGGTGGTTTCCATGGCCTCAGCTACTACCCAAGAGAAGTCCAAAAATCCCCTTCCACAAACATCACACCTAATCTGTGGTTGGAAATTCACTACAGTACTTTGGGTAGGGCTATAAAATTTAGTTGTAGAAAGCTATTATAATTACCAAGACCAAGGTCAGTACAAATTACCTTGGTGTTCTTCCCTAAGCCAAACAAAGTAGGTTTCTCCCTTTTACGGCAACAGGAAGTGAAATTTTCTTAATCTGTATGATTTTATGACTGCTAAACAAGATGGTGGTCTTAGTAGGTAGAACAAATTAAGGATTCTCTCTCTGTGCCATGCATGAAACCATCATCCCTCTGTCTATGCTGAAGATGAGCATACCAGAAAAAAAAAAAAGTAAAAACATACAACCCAGAAAAAAAAGAAAAAAAAAAAAATCCAAAACCAAACACACACACACAAAAAAATCAAAACCACACACCCACAAAAACCACAACGGAAAAAAAAAAACAACCAAACAAACAAAAAAACCCCACCTCACTTTCAGAGTCTAATAAAAGAAAACCCACAGGGGGTGAGAACAGCTGGGTTGACATTGCCTATTGCACGGTTTTCTAAGTGTCTGAGCAACAAGGAGTGGAATGGAAGTGTCCAGAGAAAAGACAATGTGACTTGAAATGTCCTTCATCTGCACTTTCTGAAAGATTGTCGTTGTTCAAATCTGGGGAATTTAAGTAAAGTCAATCTCAGGACAAGAATGGTAGTTCTTTAAATAAAATGCTGAGCACAGACAGTATATTTTCCATAAATGTCAGTTGCAGACATAATATCTTTTAACCAAGATACAGTGGCTTCTGGGAGAATAAAGTTCTCATCCTAGAGAATAAATCCTGTCCGAGAAAGGCACGTGATCAGTAACTGGTGCTGGTAAAGGCTGTAAGAACAGCACGACCCTGCCATCTCCTGGTGCAAAGCCCAATAACACGGTTCTTGGTCTGTGTAAATGTTCTAACTCCCAACAGTTAGTTGCAATTTCATTACTAGGTGTTCGTGTTGCGATTACTCCCTGTAGCCGCAAGTCCAGGATGCTGTGCCCGCTGCCCCAGCCCTGCAAAGTGTGACACATAATTATGTGAGTGTGAGCTTCCGGAGCTGGTTTTTTGGGGAGGGTCCAGACCATACAAACCCACGTCACATTTGGAAAACAAGGAGAGCAATGCATCCATAAATACAATGATGGGGAAAATTGACTTTCTGTTTTCTAAAAAAAGTGCCTGTCTGCTGTCAATAAGCCATTGAAAAATATTCACGAAGCGCAAAACCGTTCATCATCTGCCAAAACTTGTCAGCAATGTGCAGTTCAGTGAAAATGCCTGTGGTGATCTGTTAGTAAGGAAGGATGCTTAATCTTCTAATTTACTAAATTATGTGTGAGGTCTTAAAATTCAGTGATTAACCAATGTGGTGCAGATGTTTTACTTCTCTTTCAAACAGCTCTGGCTGCACATACTACTCAGTCAACATATGAATTTGATCTTCATCTCTACTTTCGATGAATATGAGAGTATAAAGAAAGCTTCAGTAGGACTGTGTCAAGATTCAATCCTAGTCTTGATTAAATTAATGTCAAAACTCCTGTTTGGTTTCATTATGCCAGGATTTCATACTCAGTAGGATCAGAGCCTTATATCTATTAACTATCACAGCATGAGTCGTGATGTGCAACTCTGCTATTGTGAACATGCAAAGATTTGCAAAGTCAATTACTTGAAGAAATTCAGTGAATTATTTGATATCACAAACACTCTGGAAGAGCTCCAGGTCTATTTGTTGTCTCACCATGAGCAGAAATAAAAGAATAACTTAATGGCTATCTCAGCTCTCATTCATGTTTTTGGCTGGGGCGTCAGAGTTCACCTTAGCCACCTATGTGCTTATTAGTTACTGTTGAAAATACCCAAAAACCTACTGCTGAGGCTTTTTGATTGTCAAACAAAACCCTGTTTCAGATGGGACTTTAGAGATTCCTTTGCCAGGAGCTGCACTGCAAAGGGGACCTGTCACTCTTCCCATGTTACCACGCTCAGTTACCAGCTATGATTGGCAAACCTAATGAGAAGGTATTCCAGTACCACCCCCAAGCTTCAAAGATCTCAACACTTTTTCATGGGAAAAGCTCGGATACATACCTGTCAAGTCTGACAGGTGACAGTCTGAGTGAAAGACAGGAGGGAGGTGTTATATTTCAACAGCAGCCTCTCATGACAGCAGCCTGGCCACCCCACTGAGCTGGCCACCCTGTTGGAGATAAAGCTGGTGGCTACAGTGCATTGCTAGTCCTCCACATAACCTCAGACTTTTCCAGACATCAGGAAGAAGGTTTTCAAAGTTATTTAGCTGGCTGAAAGTTGCAAGCACTGCCCATCAAAACTTTCAAAATCTCCTAAAGCAGACAACCAAAGTTAGGAAGCAGTTAGTAACAAAATCTACTTAAAAGCTCATACAAATCCCACACCTTATGATACGTACATGCCTTTGAAGACCTAGCTACCATAGCCTTACATAAGTAACCCTACACTCACCAAGCACAGCAGATGAAATTTTAGCTGGTTTAGATATATATTATTTTTATATTTTTAAAATGTACTTTTATATTTTATTTTTATAGAATTTCTATATAATGCAGCATTCATTAAGCCTGTTTGGGAAAGAAGGAACTATTCACTCTTATTCTTCACTGCTCATCACCCCAGGAGGCCTGAAGGGGACCTTGCCCTCACAGCTAGAGGGGAAATTGCTTCCTGATGACAACAGCTGCTGTGCTGTTGTACCCTGTGGTTCAGATACACAAAACTGCTTGGACCACGTGCAGATGGAAAAAAAAGCTTCTTCAAAAAACCCAGTTAAATAAAGTGTGAATATTTTATATCAAATTACTTTTTTATGTGCCATTTTGCTTTTGAAATCAGGCTTCTTGGTACAAATCAAACAGATGATTCGACCAAATGACAGCGATGGTGGTGCCCCTTCCTGAGGTTGTAAGATCCCAGCCAAGGGTCACTGAGATCACAGGACAACATGGGAACTGCTTTTGATCCACAAACCAGTTTTAATTTACCCCATCTGTAAAGGTCCAAACCCAAAACTGTTTCAGGCTGTTAAGGGCACCAGGACTCTCTAGCTGGACAGATGTCCTACTGTAATGGGAGCTCTCTCATGAGGGAAGAAGATCCACAGCAGCAAGCTGGAAATTGAGCTTCAGAAAGCAGCAGCTTGGACTGTGATTTGCTTTCATTTACCATCTTCAAATGCTACAGCAGCTTTTAAAAAGAATTCAGGCTACGAACAGAAAGCAGCTGCCCCCCTGTTTCTGTGTACGCTAGCACATGCGCTTTACACCGAAGGGTAGCTCAGTGCCAGCAGCTACAGGAAGTTAAAATCTGTGATATGCCTGCAGTGCACAAGCTTCAGCGGGTATTTAACTGTCCTCACAGCAAAGTCTTTCCAGGAGGAGGAAGACATTTTCTGTACTCAGTGATGGCAGGCGATACAGGGTGTTTATGAACTGAAACAGCAGAAATGTGTGTCACTTGCAGTAATGCTGTTGGTAACAGTAAGATAATATTGCCCTACTTCATACGCTTTTACCTAAAGCTCAAAGCATTTTGCAAATGTGAGAAATTATTGACAAAAAGGGAATCGAAGCATCAGGACAAAAATATCAAAATGCACAGCACATGTATCAGAGTTATTTCCTGCTATCTTGATAATCCACAGTGCCTCCATGAATGGTTTCTAGTATTTCAGACTATCTGAATATTCATCCTTTTATTTTGGTTGTTGATGTGCAATGTTTATTTTATAATTTTATTTTCATTCTATAAACAGATGCAGTGTAAAAAAACCTCAAAAGCTTCTGAATGACTCAGAGACTTAATTGTATAGCAATAGCACAAGTTATTGCTTTTATTATTGTGCAGATACAAATATCCAATAGTCTTAGCTTGTATAACTGTGAACTCACTTTTCAAAACCATTATTTTGCTTTTTATTTCAAACCAAATTTGTTACACAATGTATCTAAATTGCTTGATAAAGATAAAAAATTACTGTAAAAATTAGACAAAAACATTTGTTTGCTTCCATTTTTATTTTTTAAGTCAGATTAATCTGTTGTTTGTTTTCCTGGTTTGAATTATTATGTCTTCTTTAGCACAGCCAGTAAACTGTAAATCACTTATTTGTACAGTTTTACTGCAGACTTAGCACCTCAAAGTTTTTAAGCCCTATTCCAAACACAGCATTTGTGTGGTGTAAAATACCAAGATCCTTTCAATAGCACTTTGGCTAACAAGGAAGGCACTCTGCAGCTATTATTGCCACCTCACCTTTCCAATACCTCGCTAAAAGCTACTTAGCTGTTTGAAAGAATAGATATTGCCCTTAGGGTGATAAAGAGAAACACACACAGAGCCCTAGGAAAACTCTAGCAGCTATTGACTAATACTAAGTACATAATATTTGAAGCCATACCCAGGTCAGTGGGGCTTTTACAAGAACTGTCTGTGCAATCTCACAGATAGACCTCTATATCAGCATAGAAGCAGTGATCAGACAAAGTGGCCAAATGCATTGGGGTAAGAATTTACAACATGCCTTGATCTGTTTAAAAAACTGCCTGAGCTGCAGCATCGCTAGAGTCAGTGACAAGCCATAATAAAGGTCTCATTAATCCTCAGTGGAACCAAATACAAATTCCTCTTGTTGCTGGTCTCCCCAGCTTCAAACAGTCACTTAGTTGCTTGAGGAGAGCCCTGGGAAGAGGTGGGAGCTGGTGCTAGCAAAGGTCACAGCTGAACCTCCATTTCACTACAAGAAAATAAAGGCCTCCTTATATGTAGAGAGGGTCTGCATTTACACACTCAGCTCAGGCCTGGTAAAGGGCTCTAGTATAAATAGGTCTTTGAACCAAAAAGATGTCCTAGTGCGGCAGACTGTAATAGTACCTGACACTTAATCTCCTAGTGGTTTACATGCCCGTTAACTACATGGTATTTCTCCAGCTATCAGATTTCTGCTTGTGCTTTGGTCAAGCTCTCAAGCACAAGGCTTCTATGTCCAGGCTCTGGCAAGCTCCCTAATTTTATGACACAGTGTCAGACTTGGCTGCTTTTCCTAAATGTTCAGACACTTAGTTTAATGCCCTGAAGGGTCAATTAAATATATATCCAGCAACAGCATTAGTTTAACAAAATGAGAAAGAAAAAAAAGGGAAAAAAAAAAAAGGTAAAGACCCATTAGAATACAAATGGCTGAAAGTGCAGATATATAATTGCTAGAATGCTGGATGCCTGACAGAAAGCTTTTAGAGAAAGAAAAAGTTAGCTTGATCTCCTGCTAGCATGAAAAACTATTGTATACTTTGAACAGTTTTTATACTGTTTATGACGTTTTTCCTTGTTTGAGCAAATGTTACAGTGAAAACAAGGATGTTGACAAGAACTCTCAGGACTAACTCCTAGGAGCTAGTCCAACAGGAGAGGGGGCTATCAACTGCAACCACATTCTTCCTCCATCTGTTGTCACTCTTAAGAACCAACTCTAACCAAATTGTTGTTACACCAGAATGACCTCTTTGTTATAAGCACCAGTTACCTCTCTAGCTTTCCCCTCTTTTTTCTTCTTCAGGACTTGTAAAAGGTTTCAAATAAGCAATCACATCCCTTTGCAAAGCACTCGAAAATGGTACTGGCAACTTGTCTCAGCTGCTATGCTGACCTGTAGGAACTGTACAATGGCTGAAAGTCACCAATTGTCACAGCTACCATTTTCTGTGCTAACTGCCACAGAAACATCCTCTCTTACAGATCATCCAGAGGCTGGAGTGAAGCCATCATATCACTTAATAGAGGCAAATGAAAAGTCATCAGGAATACATGCTGGCCTACACTTGGGAGGCTCATGCCAGCATCTCAATTGTAACCATCAGCCTTGGGGAGAAAAGTTATCCCATGTTTTATCTATGTCTTCTCAGTCACAGAGGTCTTGACAACCTGTTATGCATATGTCATCTGCAGTTCTCTTTATAGTGAAGTCTTTCTTAGTCAGAAATAGTCCAGTTTCCCAAGTAACAAGGTTGATAATCCACAAGGAAGATCTAGTCAAGACGTGTTATTTTAAGTTAATTTCATCCTCTACTTACCACACTTAGAAAATAATCATACTCCTGATTACTTTTTCATACTTACATTCATCAGTGTTCTCAGTAGCTCTCCCCAGTCTGTAACACACATGAAAGGAAAAGAAGAACACTTAAAAAACAATGCAGTGTCCCATTCTTGTAGAGACAGACAGTTGGGGTTTGCTTGTCCACAATGAAAAATAACAACTATGCTCTGCTCTGTGATCCACAAAGGATCCCATAGGAACAAAGAAAGTGGCTATGACAGGTTTAAGAAAATTTAATCCTTCTGGCATTGTGTACACCCTGCTATGACCTGTGGCCTTTCATCTGCTCCCTCCCATTGTGAATCCCTCCCTCCCCATTTCTGTGATCTACTGTTCCAGTCACCAAGAATATTTCAGCTCTGAGTCAAGGTGTTGCTGGGGGAAAAGTTCATGAGCCTGAGTATCTCTCAAAATCTATCTATTCATAATATCAAACCAATCCCTGCTCCAGCTAGTCTTGTTCAAGACTGTTATCTCCAGTGTATCGATTCAGAGCAGGCTTTCAGAAGAAAAAGGCCTTGACAGGTATGACTTCTTTTATCAGATTCTCTGAACTCAGATGCAATCATGCCAGTTGAACCAGTACAATCCCTGAGAGTGCCAAAAGGCAGTTCGGAAGTCTCTGCAAAGAGCAAATTGGAACATCTGTTTTCCATTCTGTTGGTGTTTCCTACTTATCATGGGCATGCCTGTGTGATAGAGGTGCTTCCTACCTTCATTTCATCTGTGATGTGGTAGGCACACAACCTAAGATCAGTGGCTTAATACACAACAGAACAAGCTGTGGCTTCCATTCACCCTGTGCAGATTTTTTTTACTTCCATGAGATTTGCATGAATGTCTGTCCCCAGTATCAAGCACTACAGTAATGAATTAGTAACTTCTCAGCTCTATTTGCACCTGAAGACATTTCTAAATTAGAGTAGTATTGTAGGTTGGCTATGTGGGAGGCAAAGTCCTTCTGCCTTTGCATCTTTCTAGCATCTTCTGTTGCCCTCCTGCAAGATAAGTCTGGAAAAGACAGAAAAATTAACTTCTACTCAGTGTGCCCTTTGAGCAGGGATAACCACAGGCTATGTCAGCCACCTTCTGTTTTTGGAGGCTCATACAACACTCCAGTTCATGCTTCACATGACAACTTTCCCCTAGGAAATGCATGAGGGACTAAGAGCCAAAGTTAAATCTTGATAGGAAGAGCTGAGTTTTCGTTCTAAGCAAAGAAAGACGACCTGCGAGCACAGGAAGATTTAAGCTTCCTTTTCCTGCAGGAGCTTTGATAAATCTGACCTACTGCATACTAATGAGCATGCCATATGATGTGTGTGAGTCTAAGGCAAATGGCCTGGATGATGTCGATGACTGATGCCAACTTCAAGCCATTACTCTAATTAGTGTGGATCACCACTCCAAACTTTAAAGGTTTTGAGTAGTCAGTTGAGTCAAGCAGTCACAATTTAGAAGTCCTCAGTGTAGCCAGTTAACTGACATTATAAAATTGACATTAAAAAATATTTTAATGTGATTGCTTAAATAAGGCATCTGATAGAGCAGCTCATTACCAAAAGCATAGCATTTAAACTCTATGAGGTTTTGGGTTTTTTTGCTTTGTTTTAGTAAAACTGCTACGTGAATACATGGATCAATGCGTCATACTGGATTAAATCAACAATATCAACCATTTGCTAAAAGCCCTCTAGCTCCATTTTATTTTTTATCTCAACACAAAAATTGCTTCTGCCACCTCCACTAAAGCCTGCCCACTTTATCCCTTCTTTTTAATTTCTCTGGATCTATTTCTTTCCTTTGTCCCTAAACCATTATTTCTCTTTCTCCAATTTGGGTCATTCCAGGCTTAGCAATATCACTGTCAAGGGTCAAAGCTTTAGAAATAATTGCTACAAAGGTCTACATGACTCAGAAGCACAGAAATCTCAACTGAGCAACATGAATACCAATAAAATGCATACCCTTCATCACTACTTGTCTTGTTTGGCCTGTATGCACTGATGCCTGAAGTACTGAGAGAAAGTACACTAAGAGTACTTCACAGTGTTTTAAATGGTTTATTAACATTGATCCATCTTTTTAATCCCCCTTATCAGCAGCCACCTGGAGGTTGCACCCAGCAGAAGCCAGAGTGAGGTTCTCAAAAATTAACATAAAGCACCAAATCTGGTCATTGAACAGGGACTTCACTAAAAATTCCTTATCAACTTGCTAATTTTTGGAAACCGTGGGTACAAAGAAGACCAGGTTCTCCATCCCACTACCCACAAATACCATGGGAAGGAGATGGCAACAGATGTCCGAGCACTCCCTCCGCCTTGCAGAACACACTCTGGGACACCGTAACATATTAAGCAACTACTAGGTCCACTTACCCAATAGAGGCAGCAAGATGTGTGGCAAATTTCTGTCACAATATTGACATTTATTTCCTATTTTCACATCTTATAGAATCTGATTGCACCATTATGACAGACCTGACTGGAAACAATTTCTGTAGCTGACAATTATCTAACAACACTTACACAACCAAATGATCCAACTTTCCCTTGCATATGCACCCACCCACACCGCACCCCACCCACAGATAAGAGCTTGGACACAGTTATATGTGAGTTCGCTAAACATGTTTTATAATCCTCAACAAGAAATTAAAAATTACAGTGGTCTATCTATACAGAAGTATATAGGATCCTTGCATATGTGCTGGCTACAAACCTGAGAGAAAAAGGTGAGCTTAGAGGTGAAACTGGCCAGAACTCACTCATGTTCCTGCACACAAAAATCCACATGATAATTAATTAATCCCTTTTAATAAAATGCTTGGTATGGGTAACTCACATCTTGGTAAAACTATTATCAAAGCTAGGGTTTTTGCCTATATAAGCATTTTGAGTTTATTTTAGCAATTAGAACTTTAATCAAAATATTTCTGCTAGTCAAGCTCTGAGACGTGGAGCAAGCCTCAGGGTTGGAAAATACAGTGGGTGGAAATTCCACTGAGGCTGGCTTTTATGGATACAAAATGCTGACATGGTAAGACTCAGATCATGAGAAAAGCTGGCCTCAAAAGCATATACCACTCGTCTGCTCCTCCTGACTGTAACTGCATGTGCGTGTGTACATACATATATGTACATATACATATACTTTTTGTACACATGAGTATAGCTATTATGTTCAAATAATTTTCAGACATTCTGATCGGGGTTGCTGAAAACATCAGCAATGACAGAAAGTGATTTTGCACGAGCAGCTGCAGGAAAGGGTGTAGCAATTGTCAATGTTTCTGTGGAGTGTTCAGAATTTGAACTGCATGTAGTACTTTATTTTCATTTGGTTTCCGTAAAAGTGGTCTATGGCAAGGCCATTATAGTATGTATAAAAGTTACATTAAAAAGATATTAGCTCCTAAACTTGCAGTCAGAAAAATGTACAGGCTGGCTCAGGTCCCCTCAAGAATGTTTCAGAAAGTCAAATATCTGCAAACCTAGTTCAAAGCCTGAGTTATTCCAAGCAGAGTTATGGCCTAAACTGATTCAGTATGAAACTCCTCACTTCTGCATGATTTTATTCAGAAACACATGAAAAGTTTTGGGTACCAAATCTCAGCTTAGCTGAGGACAGAGCTCAAAGCATCCTGTGGGAGACACTGCTGCACACCTACATACAGGCAGCAATCAGACCGGAGTCCCAAAAAATCCAGCTTGTGCTTCCTACAAAGACCCAGTGATGAGAGAAATCAGTGCCCAGCACTAGTACTCAGTATTCTTCCACTTGATATATTTTATAAATGAAAGAGAGGAGAGGATGTGTCAATTCACAGCATATAAATCCATAGCTCTAAATAATGAAGCTCTCCATATCATTTGGTGTGGTAAAAGCTAAACAATGCAGAGCAAGTCCTGAAGACAGGTGAGACTTCAAACCATATATTTCTCAAACCAGCTAGGTGTAGGGGGTATGTGTGCAATTTTGTTCAACAGCTCTCCAACACTGTTGAAAGGATTTGACAAAAAAACCATTCAATGGTGTTCAGTAGAGGCAAATACATCAAAACTCACAACTCAGGGCAAAAAAAATTTCCCAGTTCATAAACTTACTCAGCATTGAAATATTGCTTTCTCAGGGACATTTACCCTAAGCATTGATTTTCCAGACCTCTCTGACCATGCTGGCAACAGAAAGCAATCACATGCTCATGGATGCCTACCATTGTAACAAATCAGACCTGCAACCACACAAGGCCTGTCCCAGCGCAATGGACAGGAAACGAGGCTGGAATACATTCCAAAATACATTTCCTCCAAAAAGGTGTGTTAGCAAAAGTAAAATCACAACATTTTACAGAAAAAAAAAAAAAAGTAATTGATGGTATCATTATGGACATGCAGCAAAACCTTCAGGCAGTCCTGTAATCAAATATTTACCAAGATGCATTTGCTCTTGGGAGTTTTGCCCATGGTGTTTAATGATGTGGAGTAGGAAAAACACGGACACCGTTCATGAACCCGCCACGAAGAAGAAAGCACAAGCCAGGAGATGGCACTGTGGCTCTACGGACAAGCAGCCGGCTCCTTGCCTGCTCTCTACGGCGCAGGTCTGCGGCCACATTAAAAAAAAAATAAAAAAGTTGCTCGGCGTTAAAGAGGAAGATCACCAAGAGATGTTCTGAAATTACCGGGCAGCCTGTGAAGCCCTCCTCTGAGGCACACCAGCACCAGGTGTGCCTGCTGCTGTCAAAGATGAGGAACGCCACTTTAAAATGACACCACCACTTTCTATTTTTACTTTGGTTTTCCCCGTGGAGGCACAGAAGAGAAAAACAAAAGCCTTGAGTGAAGAATTTAGACTGGTTAGGAGCTTTTTTCCCATATGTAACAAAAGCAGGAATCCAACAGGGCACCCGCTGTTTTGGGAGAGATCAGGTGCTGATCTGGTGCTGATCACGCCAGCAACAGTTTCCAAACCAACACCAGCTTCAGTAATAGGACGCTGCTCTTTCACCTGCTGGACGCTGCTCTTTCACCTGCTGGATGGTGGCCATCAATTTGAAAGCTTTCCAGGCAGTGAAACCTGAGTGGCTCAGTGACTCCCTACAGACATTTTATCCTTGTAGCCTGTGTGACCTGATGTGCAGAAACAAGCATCACAGTGCTACACACAAATTCCTCTTTCTCCAGTCCTCTTCTTCTGGAGGAGTTTCCCCAACTCTTTTTTCCTGCATAAGAATTTTCTAGCTCACTGTGGCAGGATTTTCCTGATACCTAACTCTTCCTGAGGACATGTCTTTCAGTGAACTCCCACTGCAGATAGTGAGCCTTACAACCCTAGGATACCAAATGAACCCACTTCATGTTTTGGTGATTTGTCTTCAGGCTGCTTTTCTTCTGCAGAGCAGGGTACAGATGTCCCTTTTTGTCAGCAATCTACCTTGCTTGTGGCTCTTCTCCATCAGCAGATGATCTGATATTTTTCATATTCAGGACCTTTTCCAAGTTTCTGGCTAGCAGAAACTATTACATTACTGATTTTATTGCCACCATTGTTCCCAGTCCCTTGCTATCTCCCATGATCTGTGTTTCATGGGGAGCTCCTGCCTTTGTTTTTGCCAGTGGGAATCTGACCTCTTCACGGGTCTGCATACTCCATTCTTTGGCTCCTTTGCTCCCATTTACTGCCTGGCCAGGGACTGCCTTCTGTGTTCTGTGTGAGATCATTCCCTGAAGGCTGCAGCAGGCAAGCTCTTTGAGAAAGAACTGCATCTTTGCCACCCAGCCCACTTTGATGGCCAAGTACTTTACAAGGAGTTAGTAGATTACATATAGCCAACAGCAATGGAGCAACAGTGGCAGGAAAATATCCCTGCTTTGCTTTGCTGTGAAACCCTTCCTTCTCTGCACACCTGATTCGCTATTACTGCTTTGTGAGTCTTCCTGTGGAAGCATCTTTTCTTCATGTGTTTTACTGCTGAATCATATGAATTCATAGCTGGTTTGTGGCCTCAACATAGCACATAGGTTCTCCCATATACTATGAAGCAGGCCTTCTGCTTCCTGACCACAGCTTTTCAGTGACTGTCTGCCCACCAAACAATCCCCTTTCTGGAGATTAACTATGACTATTAAGATGGCACTGGTTTATTCTGGCATGTATGAAGCTGTTTCATTTTGCTGTCTCCATTACTGCATTGCTTTTCACAGCTCATATACTGTATATACAAGCATTGTTTTCCATAGCCAGTTTGCACTGACCCACCTCTCTCTTGCCTTTTGGTTCCTTTACTTTGATCCTATTTATTTGTTCTGCACTACTAGGCTGTGCTCACTGAAGTCCTTCCCCAAGCTGTCCTTTTTTGCCTGCTGCTGTAGACTGCCTTGCAAAGACCTCAGAGTCCTAGGGCACACACATACAGTCAGTGCAGAATTGCTCTGGAGCTCCCAGAGCTTTCAGTTGAATGTGGGCTACCTGTCATATGTCCGTGAAGGTGTGACCCACCATTCCAGTCAGTGCTGCTGACAGGAGGAGTGTAGGCTTTCACATGCACCTCTATTCTTTGACCTGTAAATCTGAACTTTGATCAGAGACTGACCTCTAAATTTACATCCCATTTTACCTTCCTGCTTGTTCATGCATTGAGAGCTCCAAACGTTCCTAAGTTTGAAGCGTCATACCTTGCATGAAAAACTCCTTCATACAGCTATCCTTTCTCCTTATTTTCCCCCTTTATTCCAAATAAAAACAAACCTTTTTCTTCATCATATTCTTGAAATACAAGTATCTTGTAGATACTTAATTTCAGGGAAAATTGGGAAAATTTCATTCCAAAACTGGGTGGAAAGTTAAGGCCTTCTACTGTATATTTGCAGTATGAGGCCCTGTGCTTGTTGCGTGGAAATCTGGGGTAACAAAGCTGAGGTCACTGTATAACCAGTGTAATTCAGGGAAGACTTTGACTCACTAATTCCAACTTTCAGCTGAACAATGCAAAATTCCCTTGGGCCTTAGGAAACCAGCACCGTTACTTAATTGGTTCACTAAGATGGTGCCACTCAAGATTCAGCCTGTCGGCACACTAAATGTGCCCAAGGCTCACATGTCTCAGCACATTTCTTAATGGAAATGTTGCAATTTTGCTAGATTCATACAGCTCTTTAGACACGCTTTTTAAAGTTAGCTTACTCTTTTATGCCTAAAAATAATTACAGGTGGGGTTTATAATTGCTAGGACAAGTTGCAACTCTTACACAGCAAACTACCTAACTGCAAGGCTAGCACCAGGAAATACTATAATATAATCAATACAACAAGTCCAGCACGCAAAAGTTAGAAGTGAAAACAAAAGTAGTACATGCACGCCTAGACCAGCTTCTTTCTGAATACCATGTGGATGTTGAAATTACTTGATCATGTAACAACATAATGTAGTACCATAGCTGGCCCTGCTTTGAGCAGAGTTTGGACCAGATGACCTCTGAGACCCTCTCCAAGCTAAAGTATGCTATGAACTATAAAAGTTTTACTTAAAATTTTTGCTCTAGGACATATGTTTTCCTCTGCACATGCAATAAACTGTGAGCACCTACTTAAATGATGATCATTACATAATTCTCAGCTTTTGCTGTTGGGTGTCCTCCAAATTTGACCAGTGTAGCTTGGTGGATAGAACAACTCTCTGTGACTCTGGGCATCTGAGCTCCACAGTCCTTCCCCTCCAAGCAGATTCATTCTGCATAGTGAGAAAAAGTATGTCCCTCCATTTCTTTTTAATTCACTGTCTGATCGTTTCAATGGGTGCCTCTGAGAGTTTTATGTAATTAGTTTATAAATAATTGTTCTCTTTTCCATACCACTCATGGTTCTTTATGGTTTTCTTGTATTGCCCTCTTGGTCACCTTTTTTTAGCAGCCCAAGAGTTTCATGAAGATCTGAATGCATAACAAGTATTACTGAGTTAGTTCTGACAACACCCAGGTGAACTCCCATTCCACAGGTAGTTAATTTAAGATTCATATTTTCAACTCATGCTGAGTGTAATACAGTCTTTCTTCTCCATATTTCACATCCCTTCCCTGGGTTTCTAAGGGTGTTGATAAAAGTCTGCCCTGATCTAATCCCTCTCTCTCACTAGCTTGCATTTGCTGTTCCTTCATTATGAGGCCACACTGTCAGTTGCCATCTGCTCAGGGATCTTACCCAACTGCAGACTATTTGCCTTTATTTGTGGGGTTATTTTTTAGGCTATTCAAGTTTCCAAGCTACCAGTGGGGAGGGCAGGGATGTACAGAGGTAGATGGGCAGGATGGAGGGCAGAACTACAGTGCTCCTCTCAGACCTGCTACTGGGAGTCCATTGTACTACCAAGGAGGTCCTGGCTTGCTGGGAACTACTGAAACGGTTGCTGCCTTTAACACTCGGACCCAGCTCTGCTTTCAAAAGAATCAGTTGCGCCACAAGTGCTGCTCAGACACTCGTGGAACAGCTGCCAAACCACTAATTTACAGCCTACCATCTAAAGCACTAATTCCAGGTTAAATTTAACAAGCCAAACTAGACTATAGCAATTCTGTACATAATAAACTGTGGGAGAAATTAAATACTTTTGCTCCACAAGCTGTCTTTATTAGTGACAATGGTGCTTTCAGCCACCATTAAAAAAAAAAAAAAAAAAAAAAGTTGGACATAATTTATATATCCAGGAACCTAATTTCATCAAAATTGTGTGGCTTTTTGTTTCCCTGAGGAATAGTAAAATATACTTGGACATAATTTTCACCAAAGCAGAAGCTGCCTCTTAATTGTGTTCATATCTTTTACTGTGTTTAGCAGGGAAAATGAATGCTAAACAATGTGGGAAATGAGTGCTAAACAATTTGGAAAGCAAACCAGAACCTGCAAGATGCCCACCATACAAAGCAAGATGTGTCCAGACAGAATAAGATGCCCTATAACCTCCTTTTTTTTTTTTTTTTTTTCCCCTCCATTTTAATTTAGGACAGGGACTGTGCTGAGCAGGGCTCAAAGTGATGTTTTATAACTTCCTTCACAGACCATCATTCTCCCTATCAGAAAGCCTCTAACATAATGAAATAAAGTCAGGAAAACTGGAAAAAAAGCCACAACTTTATTTTCTCTCTCTATTTTTTTTTCTTTTACTTACACCATCCCAAGCAACTATCAGGCATGACTGAATCAGAACACACACTGGAAAATGGAAATGATGAAGCCACACAAGGAATGTCAGAAAGAGAGAGAGACAGGTAAGCACCCAGCTGGAAAAACAGGCACTCAGTGTATATTTTACTAGCTTGATTTAAGTAAAACAGTATCAGCTCAAATATCAGCTTGCCAAAGAGAGAAAGCTATCTGGAGCAGGATCACCCTTTTAGCCTGTGTTTATAGAGTCCCAAGGTTAAGAGGCACTTGGTTCACAGCTCCTGGGAGCTACCACAGCACTGAAAAATAAACATAAATAATGTCATTAAGAGACATCTTCAGAAGTCTGCATCTCATTGTGAGAGCCCCACAAGATGCACACTTCCCTCTGGGATTAATCTTTTCATTAAATCTGAGCCTCGGCATTTGCCCTCCTGAAGAGAATATTTATTTAAAATTTCCTCTGGCCTCTCAGGCAAAACCAGTGTCAGCCCCATCCGCCTGGCTGAATACCAGCAGCCCATGTTTCAGTCCTGTGTCATCAGCTATGAGAACTGTGATAGCCAGGGCAGCACCCCAATTCCACATTTGCACAGATGCATTGTTTCTGCGTGCCTTGGTAGATCTCAGAAGGGAAAGGAGACAGGATTTGCCTGTGAGGGAAAGGTGTCAGCAACCAACACCCACACCAGCCTGAGTCTGAAATTACACAGCTGTGCTGCATCCCAGAGCCGGAGGTGACTTTATCTGGTGCTGTTGATAGCATCTCTGGTTTAGTGTTGCTCTACTTCTCTGTGTCATCCCTCTTCTTCAGCTCTTTAAACAGACTATGGAGTCAAAGCCAAGCCTAAAGGAAACAGCTTCAGCAATTTACTAGTAATAAAGTACAGGTACCTAGGAACAGGATGACTAAGTCAGGCTGCACATGCAGCCCTTAGAGAGGACCCAGAAGACGACATCCCAAAGGAGTCAGTGGGACACCTCAGCAGGCAGTCATGCTGCCTTCACTTTGCCATCCAACCTCTGGATGAAAAACTGGCATTCCCTGAAGCAAATATATCCCTTTGTCATATCTCTTCCAAAACACTCATTATCAATAACTATAACCCTCTATAGTCTTGTTCATGATCAGCCCATACATTTTCACACAGGCCTTAATGAGGCAAAAATGGCAGCTTACCATGAGTGAGGAGTATTTCAAAAGTGGTTAGCAATTTCTGGACCTGTCTCCCCATTGCAAATAAACCCACATCCAGTACAAACTTACCTGACTCAAGTAACTACTTGCCTAGGGGTCTGTTATTTCACATTTCAATATGTTAGTACTATTATTACTGTTACTAGCATCACTGTTGTTACCATCATGACTTTGAACAAGGGTGCTTATCCCTACAGAAGATACATTGGCAAACAGCAAAAGCCAGCCCACTTTTGCTTGTTTGAAAGAGGTCTGCAGTTTTGGTTTGAAGGGCCAGACCTAATCCTAGACCTCAGAAATGTCCAAGTGGGATATATCTAGTGATTGTGTCCATTGACTGAAACAAAAGTAGTCCTGACAACTGGCTAATGACGCTTTTAACCAGATTGTCCAGGTACAATTAGCTTTACTGACTGACTTTACTTCATGTTGTTTGCCAGAGAGATGAACGCACACTGTGCTGTTTGCTGTCTTATCACTTGGTTGCGTGAGGCTATAAAATAAAAAGAATCTATAATGACTGTATGCTGTTAGCCATCTTTACAGCTAAGAAGAGTGATCCAGCATCTGGCCACTCCTTCAGTAAATCTCTGGAGGTGTCCATATCCTGTTTTGAAGAGCACTCTTCTCACCTACACAATATGCTTCCATTACTTATCACAAAGCAAATTTATTTATTATCTGACTTGTCTAATTTCCATCATGCTGCTGTATCTTCTTAATATAAATATGCTGACCATGTCTCCACTTAGTAAACAAAACTTGTAAAAAGCAGTAAAATGATGATAATAGCAAATAATTACTAATCCATTTATTTATTTGTGATTATTCTCTGCTGAAGGTGGACAATGTGTATTTTGTTAACAATCTATCAAACATATTAAAAGGAAAACCAGAAATAGCCTGTCTGTACTTAAAAAGCACATTAGCACCTTCATGAAATGCTATTAAACCAATCTTCAATAAACCAGGGTGCACAATAGAACAGTTTACAAGAAAGAGAAGTGGAACATCACATCCTGTTGAAATTTCAGGGTGGTTTATATCAACACATCCTATCAATGACTGAATATCCACTAGGAGATAAAAAGCAGAAGGAAAAAAATCATTGTAGATTTTGATACTGCAGCCTTTAAGTCACACCTTCAGCTAGCTGGGTTCAGCTCCACTAACGTGAGCAAAGCTGTGTTAGCCCACATGCAAGGAGGAAACTCTGTCCCCTTGGGAAATGGTCACTTCCACTGGAAGACTAGTTATATCGGCCTGCAAACCTCTAATCTCCAACAGATGGATATCACCATGGGTATACACCTGATCCCAGATGGTTTGAAGTCCTTAGTGTGTGCCCTCACTAATCTGGGAATAGTTAACAGAACTGCTGTGACAAGCACTATATTTTTCCAGGTCTTTTCCAGTGTTTCTCTCTGAAAAGCTTTCCTGGAGCAGTTTCTCAAGGGAGTGAAAAGAAAAGAAATACCTTAACTTCTTGTGCAAGCTTCCTCTCCCTAATTTCCAGGGCCTAGCAAGTAATTAGCTTAAAATACTCTTTGACCAGTGTTAATCTAAGTTCAGAAACCATTCTGGTGCTACAGTGTGCAATGCCAAGACAGTTATTTTCTTATTTTCCTTAAGAATCCCATAAGGATTTAGATCAGGATGCATAAACAAAGGAGCAATGAATAAGGAGGTGGAGATGGGAGACGGGTGGACCCCTGAGGACAGTGCTGTTCAAACACTATTTAGAAAGGGATTAGCAATATCAGCTCCTGGAGAGGGAAAGCCACAGAAATGCCACGCATTAAAGGTTTTGAAAAAGATTTCTTCACAGCTTCCCCTCCACCTCTCTCATTCAACCTATGGTAGACTTTGCAGCTCTAATCAGTGAGTGGCTTACCTCCAAGTCTCTTGACTATGATCTGGCCTCTCTCTGTAAGACAGAGGATGCCATTGTTCCTCACACATTGTTGCAACCATTCTTCTTTCCCCCTACTTTTGGAAACATAAATCAGCTAGAAATAAAGGGTTCTTGAAACAATAGTTGTTGTACAGTAGTGACAGCTTTTTCTTACTTACCACAATGCAATGTCAAAGAGAGTAGACTGAGAATAATGGAGGAATAAATCCTAATCAAAAAGCTTGAAGAGCTTCTAAAGTAAGAGAAAGAAGACATGGAGGCAGAAGCAAAAGTTTATAAGACTCAGACTCACTGCACAGTGCATCCATCCTTAGCAGACTTGTAGAAAAAAAGTGACAATTTGTTCAGAAAATGTATTAATACTCTGAAATGTTGTGACATATTTTATGGGAATTCTTTTTTTTTAATCAATATGACAAAATGGATAAATAGCAGAGCAAAAATGGTATGGAACAAGGATAAAGAATTAAGAGACAGTAAGTGAACCCTTTGATTCCCAAAGTGGCCATTTATCATGAGAAAAGAAATAATTAATTAGCTGCTTTTATAGCCAAGGCCTGTTAGCCTAACTTATTCCCACCTGCACTACCAATATATGGGCAGATCTGCATAGACCACCTGGCTTTGATAAAGAATTGCCAAGACTATGTTATTTGGCTGAATTCAAAACAAGTGCAATGAAAGGTAAAATGAGAGCATAAACCCAGCAGAACTAGGTGGGTATTACTGTGGTTTTCAGTCACAGTCCCCCAGCACAGAGAGTACCTGATCGGCAGTAGATGCCAACCACGTGTCCTCCCAAGCCAGTGTATAATGCTTTCATTCTCCCATTCTTGCCACAAGGCCTCAATCCTGCAGATGTGTTAGAAGTAGGAAGCAAGCAAGCTGAAGGTGTCTACTAGATGTATACAATCCTTTAATTACTTTGTTGTCCGCTAGCTGTGTTGTAATTTCCAGAGCAGTGTGGCCACATGATTTTTGGATTTCTGCTGGTAGTTGAGCCTCTTACTGCTGACAAGCCAGTGTGAACAGCTTAAGATTCAACTAAAAATGTTAATCAGGAAAGAATATTTAGAGCAAGCAATCATTCCCTGTCTTTTATATTTTGTGTAATCAAGGTGAAAGATGCCACCTGGAAAGCTGTGGAGATTTGACTCCCCATATAATTCTCTCCCTGTGCCAGGAAGTGACCAGGTCTAAAGAGCAGTGACATGCACTCATCCACTTAGATGCTTATAAGAAATGGATTTGGTCAGTGGCAAAGTGCTGTTTCACAGTGTCCTGTGAGGGCCCCACAAAATGCAGCAAGAGAGTAAGACTACTCTACTGACAGCGAACAGAACTCAGTGCCATAACTCCAAAATTTTTGAGTGATACATTCCTAAAATGTGCTCTCCAGGACATAATTCTGAGTTTTTCTTAGACAGGGACTAGATACACTGAAGTGTATAGAAGTTTGGGACCTATAATAGGTCACCCGGAGAGCGCCATCCCTGAAAACATTCAAGATCAGGTTGGACAGGGCTCTGAGCAACATGGTCCAGTTGAAGATGCCCCTTCTCATTGCAGGCGGGTTGAACTAGGTGATCTTTAAAGGTCCCTTCCAACTCAAAACATTCATCAATTCTATGATTAATAGGCATTTTAAAATTATTTAAGACAAATTTTCTTAACATGCAGTAGTAGTTGGAGAGAGCATCCCCACTCTACATAATGCTCTGCTTTGTAGAAAATGTACCTTTTGAGGTCTAGCAGTAAACTACTATTAGAAGCACCTAAATTCAACACCCCTTCTGGTTGCAAAGTCCACTCAGAACAATCATTTAGCATTTCTGTGAGAACTTATCTCCTCCACCAAAGCCAGTTATTTATGACTTATGAATAAGACCTCTGTGTGCAAAAAAAAAAAAACAAACCAAAACCCACAACAACTCCCAACAACCCTAGCTTAGCTTATCTGGCACCAAGCCTGTAATTATTCAGAGCTTCATGTGGGTGTGGTGAAGCAGCAAAGCATACTCCCTGTATTTATTTAGCAAATAAGTATACCTCTAGCATATTTGGCCAACAACTTGCAATAATAATGAAGTTTGTTACTGAATACTGAACTAACTCATCTTGCCTAAGGAAGAGCAAAAACCAGATCAACCGCACTTGAACAAAGCCACCCTAGAATATTATTGCTCCAACCTTTGGGGTTCCTTTC
>JANIJG010026151.1:0-15798 GCA_024611175.1 Megaceryle torquata | reverse complement strand
CCCCACCGCCCCCAACTCCTTCCAAGACGTTGAGTCACTTCCCTTCGTCAAATCTGGCTCCCAAACGCCGCTGCTGCTGCTCGGGGGCTGGTTCCCCCATGGTTTTCATTACCACCAGGATGCAGCAGCTGGTTCCAGGCAGCACCCCCAGCCCTCAGCGGGGCTCTGCGGTAGCAGCTCCATCACCCCCCCCAGACCCATTGACACCTGCAAAGAAAGTATTTGAGGGGGCACTGGGTCCCCTGGGCAGAAAGGACAGGCAAAGCTGGATGCAGGGATGGGGTTCAGGGGGACCTTGTCCCCCAGACACAAATGAGGAGAGTGGGAGGTTTTCCAGAGCAGAACAGAGCAGCCCCCCCACCCATGCAGAGCAGGAGGTTCAGATAACCCAGTGCTTGATGTGGCACCAAGAAAACCCCTTCCCTGTGCACAGCCCCCACGCTCCCCAGCCCCGAAGGCATCGCCTCAGAAGCACACAGAGGTTTGGGGGGTGATCCCCCCCACCCCATTTTACCCTCCTCCTGCCAGCAGGACACAGACCAGAGAAGGAGAGCGATTCATCCACTCAGGACACACCGGTACCGGCACTGTGCTGGGTTTGCCACCACCTCCCTTGTGGAAACGATGTTTAGATATTAAATATAATTAATTACCCTTGACTGCAAAGTCAGCCCGCAAAGCATCCTGCAGACTAAGCCAGCAAGAGGGAAAAATAACCATAACCTAACGTTACCTCCTTCGGGGAGTCAAACAGAGCGATGGCAGGCTCCTGGATGAGGCCTGGAAAGATGCACAGCCCAGGCAGCATGGTGGGAACCCGGGGCACCCGAAACCCACCCTGCGACCTGGTGGGGCTGGAGATGCTTGGCCACAGCTGCTCCCGCACGTGGCTTTGCCCAGGGCTGGCCTCAGGGCGCAGTTCCACAGCGATGCTGCGCTGCACTTGGGGGTCCTGAGCCAAGACCCGGCCCAGCCTCAGTTTCCCCAGCAAGGCTGAGCTTTGCAGACCCCGCAGCAGTGGGGTGGGAGTTGAGCGATGCGACTGGGCATCCATCCCCTCACCAGTGAGCCCTTTCCCAGGCACCTGCCACCTCCCCAGGGCAGGGCAGGAGGCAGGATCCTGCTCACGGACGCTTATTCCTGCGCTTAACAAGACAGCAAAGTTAAAAACCTGCTGACTTGGGATAAAAAATCACATCCCGAGCACTTGCCCTGCGGTTTGGGGTTTCCCTCTGAGGTGCTTGGCGTCGTCCGCCCAGCAAACCACTGCAAACAGCAGCAGGCTCTGGAAGGACAAACAGCCCGTTCCCAGGGAGGGTGACCGGGTGGAACAGCCACAGGGAGCTGGCAGAGCCCTTGGCGATGCCAGGCACCAAAGGCAGCGGCATCTTTGGCATCTGCCACAGCCCTGCAAGAGCACCGAGTGCCACCCACAGCGAGCAAAGCGATTACAGCTCTAAACTCAGCGCTATCGGGTTGATTTATGCTCATTATAACCCTCTCGAACACCTCCCTGCTGAGCCAGGGTGAAAGGACAGAGCCCAGCAGGTCGGATCCAGCTTTTGGGTGCTCACCCTCCTCGCCTCTCCTCTTCAGGCGGTGAGAACTCGCCTGAGTCATCCCGAAGCAGATGTCACACTTAATGTGGAAGAAATTGCACGAAGCATTTTCCTCTCCGGGGGAGCCTTCTCTCATCATTCAGCAGCACTTTCCCTCACCCTGGATAGAGCTGCAAGGGGAACGAAACCCCAGAAAAAGGCTGGAAAGGAAGCTGGGTTCAGCTGGGAGGGCACGATCCCGGGCCTCCCACCACATTTCCCTGCCTGGTTCCAGGGCTGGGTTTCTCCCCACTGCTAACCACTGCCCTGCCTTTCCCACGGGCGCGCTGCGGGGAGCGCATCCCTCCCGCGCTCGGCTCCGCGACCCGCTGAGGTAACGAGCTCCGGATCCTCTTACTGGCCTCACCATCCAAGTGGAAATGAAAACTCATTACACAAATAAAAAGCCCACGACAGGATGTCAAATAGACCGTTCACTTTCCCCCGTTTCGCTGATTTGTTACAACTGCAGGGAAAGAAAATCAACCAGCCCCAACCTTGTGCAACTCGGCGCTTATAAATAGCAACGCGGCACAGGAACCCAGCGGGGCTCTGCACGGCCACGGAGCTGCCCAAAGCCACCACAGGCACCTAAGGCTGGAAAGGGTGATGCTGGAGGCACCGTGTTCCACCTTATCCCAGTGCTGGAGTGGGCAGGACAGGGCCAGCCCAGCCAGAGCTGCAAAGCTCGCACCCAGAGATGATGTTTCACAACACAAGCATCTCCATGTGACACTTCGTTTGAAAGAGGTTCCTTTAATTTCCCCCTCTGGGTTCAATCTCTCTTCTTTTTTTTCTTTTTTTTACAGTAAGAAACTCTTCCCAGCAAAAAGAAAATCGCTGTGCCAAGGAATGGGTCTGACTCTGGCTGGCTTTCATTAACAAAGGGGGAAACAAGGTTCTTTTCTTTCTCTCCAAGGAGAGAGGCGGCACCTTCACCCCGTCTGCTGCCCACATGGATGTGGTGGGGACCACGAACCGAGGCCGAAGAGGAAAGGGTGGAAATTACAGAGATTTTGGCCCCTTTCTGCGAGTTACGCAACAGTTCCTCCTGCCTCCGTCAATTAATTTGAGTCCTCTCCCTGTGTTTTGCTCTACAAGATGAATATAAGCCCTGTTGTACATGGTGAATAGAAAATTACATTTTTCACCTTGGGACATCGCTCAAAGCCCCAGGGAGAACTTCCCTATAAATATTCAGAGACTTTGGGATTCCCACTGACAAACAGGTTTCCCTGCGGTGGGCTGCAGCAAACTCCTCCCTGCTCTTCCCCTCCTGGAAGGTGGTTTGGAAACACGGGCCAGAAAGTTGAATTTCCGAGTGCAGTTCTGCCCCTTCATTTCATGCTCTTTGTCTGATTTTAAGGGGTTTTAGCCCCAAGCTGTCGGGCAGAGGTGGGAATTGGCTCCAGGGCTCGCTATGGGCAGAACGAGCTGGCACCCAGGGGATGCTTTGAACATGCCTCTGCTTTTGTTATCCTTAAAACACATTCGTGGTCAGGCGGCTTTGACATCAGCGAAGGTCTTTGCTGCTCTGCACCCCCAAATTTTGTTGATTTTCCCAGAACCGAGTGTTTTCTCCAGGCATCACGTTGCCCTGAAACCCTTTCCTGTGGAAAATGTGCCATTCGTCTCTTTTTTTCCTCCCAGTCAGAGTGGGTTTTTTTCTAATGTGACATCTTTTGTGGGAAGCCACTTCAAGCCTGGTCTGCTTGTGTCTGCTTCTCAGAAGAACAAAAAGCCGCAAGCTCTGGGTTTGAAGAATGAGAAGACTTGGGGGCATTTGTGATCACGCAAAGCTCAGCTGCCTCCTCCAGATTTCGATGTCAGCATCCCCTGCCTCCTCCCGACGTCCCCCCTCTCTTCAGTTGGTGACACAGCAGCCACCAAACCCTGGCCCTAGGGATGGCGAGGGGTTAAACACAGCCCTGCTAGGGCTCTGGGTTTGAATACCAAGCCTCCCACTGGGGAGACAGACGGTGCTGGCGGGTCTGTAATGGTTTGTGTGGGCTGGGAAAGTGCTGAAGCTCAACACGGACTCATCTTTCCTGCTACGCTTCAGCGTCACCCCCAAAACCCGCAGGTTGTGCTTCTCCCACAGCCGGTGTCCCGTGGGCTGGATACAAAATCCAGAGAGCATTCCTGTAACATCACGGCACAGATAGAACCATCGGGGTGACCTGGCTGATAACCCCCCTGAGAAATACCCCCTTATTTCAGGCACCAGCTGGATTTGTCCCAAAGACATCACAAGGGCTTCAGCTTCCCAAACACCCACAAGAAAACTTCTTTCTTCTTCAGGATTTTTTTTATATCTAAACCCTGGTTTTCCTTGCAATTAATTTCCAAGCAATCACTGCTCTAAGGAGCGAGCCTTTGCAGAGACAAGTGTTTCCATGGTCAGCCAGCGCTCTCCGACTTTGCCGATGGCCTCATTCTGCTTCCCATCGCCAGCAGCCGGTGGGGACGGGCACAGGAGCAGCCGGGCACGGGGCTGGGAAGCCACACGGCCGCTGCTTCATTGCGGGACTGCTCAGCATCCCTGCCAGGTCCTGGCTGCTCCAGCTGCTGCCCCTGAGCAAGCGATGCCATTTTCGGTCTCGTCTGGGCTGGGCAGTGGCCTTGGTGCAGGTCCCCAGGGCTCCGCTCCTCTGGCACCCATAAAAATAACAGCGAAATACGTCTCATTCCTGAGCCCGTGCCAGGGGTGGGACTATTTCTGGAGCGATGAGAGAGTTGCTTGGCGGTGCTGGGAGAGCTGTGGAGATACCTGTGCCCTCGACGAGGTCTCTCCACAGCTGCTTCCCATGGCTCGAGCATCCTGACATCCAAAGCTCAGCCCTGCGCTGGATGTGATCCTCCCCCAGGCCTGGCATGATGGACAGAAGCCTGCTCCCAAAACACACCCCTTTATCTGAGAATGGTTTTTAAAAATAAATAAATGGTGGGATTTATCAAAAGGGAATAATTAGCACCGTTGATGGAAGCCAGACCCTGAATTTGCCTTGGAAAGAAAACAAATCTGAGCCCAAAAGGGAGCACGGGGAGGGAAGCTGCGCCACGGAGCTGCACGCAAATGTTCCGTGTCACATTATACAGAATTAATGCCTCAGCTTGTCTGAGCAGATGAAAAGGCTTTAACCTAAAGAATCAATTAAGTTTCCTCGCAGACGGGCTAATCTAACCCGGGGGGAGGATGCTGGGGGGAGCAGAGCCCCTCGCCTCTCTCAACGGCCGTAAATCCCGGCCTCGTTACGGCTCCGATCTTCAAAGCACTGGGAGCCGTTGGCTGCTGCTCCGGCCAATGCAGGAGCAGCTCCATCCAGGTGGGAACCACAGCCCAGAAATAAAATCCCCCAGCTAAGGAGATTTAAGGTGAGGAAGAAGAAATGTGTGGCCACCAGCACCTTGGCTGGCTCTGCCTGTCAACCTCCTCTCCCAGCTGGGGCACTCCAGCATTGCCCATCTGTCCAGACCACTCCAACATCATCCGTCCCTCTTCAGCACTCAGAACCCACTGGGACTCGCCCACCTGGCTGTGCACCCAGCACTGCCTGCCTGCCTGTCCATCCGTCCATCTCTCCATCAGTCCATCCATCCATCCCGACAACTTCAAGCTCTTCCCCCTCTGACTCAAAACAGTTTTTATGATCTCAGAGAGCTGCATCCTGTACTGAAAAAGCATCAAGATGGTCCCGAAAAGGCTGATCCTACAGCACCCAGACACAGTAATAAGAGGCAGGAGCATCCCTGCAAATGAGGCACCTCTGGGAGTGGGACAGGGCAGCCACAAGCAACAGGACACCCTGGCACTCAAAGAACAAGTGATGGGACAAAACAAAACCTCAAGCTGCCCCAGTGTTGATTTAGGTTGGAGCTGAGGAACAATTTCTTCAACCCCCTTGGGGGTTGCCCAGGGCTGTCCCAGGCTGTCCAGGGCAGGGGTGGAGTCCCCGTGACCCCTGGAGGGGTTTCCAAGCCCCCCGTGGAGCTGTGGTGCTGAGGCCCATGGGTCAGTGGTGCCCTGGCAGTGCTGGGGGAACTTGTTGATCTGAAAAGACTCTTCCAACCAGAACGATTCTACGAGCCTATGCTCACAAAGCCATGGCAAATAATGAATCATGTATTTTTAATTACAGGAAAATGATAATTTCAGCTTTTTTTTTCTCCCAGATGTGCAGCTCATCTGGAACGTGGCATCACCCTGAGGGGTGCCTGGGATGTGGCAGAGCTGGGTCAGAACCAACCCCAGGGCCAAGCAGGGGGACGGAGGGTGGGGAGCAGGGCTGGCACCCCCCCCAGGAGTGGGACCGAAGTGAGTCACCTCTTTTGCTCACAGTGATTTAGCACTCACCTCTCAGCGATCCCGCCGGGTAGCACTTGCTGCATGGCCACGGCTGGGGCACAGCCACGGGTCACCCAGCTCACGGTGCCTCCTGAGGCTGTGGAGGTGACGAGTTGGCTCTGGCCACACGTATGAGATGAGCTGAAGAGGTCTCAGCTCGGACCCATGAGTCTCACGCCCTTATGGGAGCTGCAGCAGGTGGCAGCAAGATGGGGACATCCTGACACCCCGATGGTGACGCTTCTTCAAGGCGACTTTGCCTGGCTGGTGCTGGCCCCCCTGGGCCATGGTGAGGCTGCATGACCTGGGGTGGGCAAATGTGAATTTTGGAGGGTTAAAGAAGATGTTGAGTGGGCAGTTGTCACACCCACCCCTGCCCATCCACTGCCATGGACAATGTGTGCTCTTACCAGCAAGAGCTGGGACAAATACACCTCAAATCTGTTCTGTGCTGATGTAGGGGTGTCCCCCAAAACAGTCAGAAATGAACAACTTGCTCAGACACTGGAGAGTCTGTCGCTGAGCCAATGGCCATACCAGTTCATAACTGCTCTGCTGACACTCTGGGCTTGCTGTCGTTCACTAGAAGGAGCTCAGCATCACTTCACCCAACCCCATGAGGGATTTCTTTCCAAGTAAGAGACCAATGAGGTGAAACACCCAGCTTTGACTTTAACAGAAGCAAAAATTCTCCTCTGCTAATTTTATCTCCAAGTCAGGCTATTATTAACATGTCATTATTCTTCAGAAAATTTTGATCCTGCCCAGCCCAAGACACATAAAGTCTCTCTAAACTCCAGCGTGTGATTTATGGCTTGGCATCAGGGGATGGGAGCAAAGTAATTCAGCCCTGTCACTTCTTGTGCCTACTTAAAGGCGTGCCACAATTAATGTTTACCCGCCGTGAGACCTGCAGTCAAAGTGGCATCTGCCAGATGGAAAAAAATCACCCTTCTCACTTGGCAGAGACGAATTCATCGCAAACACATCCCCTGCCAGAGCAGGAAAACCCCTGGCACAGGCAAGGACCAAATCTGGGAGCACCCAGCAGCAACACAGGCAGGGACAGGCAGATCTGTGAGCACCTCCCGCAGCCCCTCTGAGGTGAAGTGACATTTTCAGCACTTTTCTCCCCAGTTTCTTGCTGGGTAGGGCCCCAGCAGCTGAGCAGCAGCACCAGAGCACAGGCGTGGGGACACTGGGATCGCTGCTGCCTTCTCGCTGTCGCCTGCAAATTAAATTGGCCACCGAGAAAATTGCTGGGGGCTCGGGCTCCCTTCATCCTCCCCCTGTCTCTTTCTGCAGGGCGGTGGGGGGAGGCTGCTGAGGGTGCCACTGAGATAATTGGGAGCAAGAGGGGCCAACGTCATTAAAGTGCAGTTTTAATCAAGCTATGAGCATCTCCAGGGAGCCCGTGGGGTCACACACCACGACCCCCCGCTGCAAACAGCGGCTCAGCTCCTCTCCTGCCTGCAGAAGCAGCATCCTGGGGACACATGGGGACCCTCAGCACCACCCTCATGGGCTCCATGAGGAGGATGAAAGAAGAGCTCTGGAGCCTTCCTCACTGTGGTAGCCCCATAGGCAGAATCAGTCCCCAGACCTGGGCACCAGATGCTGAGCCGGCAGCAGCAGAGCAGTGGCAGCAGCTCCAGCCTGGGATGGGGCTCCTACCATGGCTGCATTGAGCTGGGGAAGCTGCTGAACCCCCAGAGCCCCCTAGCTCAGCCCAGCCCCGGTGGGGCAGCAGGTCCAGGCACCCCTATAATTTATAAGGAATTGGAATTTATTGGAAGCACTCCAGGAGAGCCAACAGAGTGGTGCAGATTTGCATATTAATGAAATCTCATAAATAACACACAGCGGGAGCTGGTGGTGGCTGCTGGGACACCAACAGCAGAAACTCTCTATTTAAATTTCTTCTGGTTTGCCTTTTTTATTTTTACCTTGAAAAAAAAAAGGGCTCTAACCTGAGACCCCCAAGTAGCAGCATTAAACCACAGTGATGAACAACGCATGAGCTGCACCGACTGGTTCCGTTATCAACTGTGGCAGCAAACTGGAACCTCATCTATTGAAGCTCTGGAGTCCTCAGCACCAGAGGAACCTGTTGGAGCTGGTCCAGAGGAGGCCACAGAAACAATCCGAGGGCTGGAACCCCTCTGCACCTTCCCCTCGGCCCCGGCGTTGGTGGGAGAAGGGCTGAGCCAAGGGATCTGGATGCCTTGCAGAGCTGGAGGGATCAATCGCCTCCCCCGGGCTTGGCTGGAGGGGCTGTCAAGTTAATTCTGGGTAATTTAATTAGGTTTGACTCTGCTGCACATCCCCTGACGTAGAGACTTAATGAAATTTTTAAGATGTAGTAATTTTACACCAAAAGGTTATTAATATTCCAGTACTCACTAGGAAAAGAAAGGGAAACGATCAGGTGTGGGCTGCTCTGGTTTTTGGGTGCATTTCAGAACTTTTCGGGTTCCTGACTCCTCGGTGTCTTCCCTTCTGAAGTCACGAGGCAGGGGGGACAAGCCCACGCCCAGCAGCAAGGGAAGGTCACCACTTCTTGTCCATGTACTTTGGTAATCTCCAGCGTCCTCAGAAATCACCCAGCCGTGCTCACACTATATGTATAGCTAAAAAAAAAGAAGAAAATTTAATAAGATTCCAAATTGCCTTCTCCCAAATTCAAATTGCTTCGTATATTATGTTCATGATAACTCCCCATTTTCCTCCAAACTTTTCTTCCTAGAAGAAAAGTTCTGGTGCTAATGAGTTCCTGATTTTTATTTAGTAAGTGTTGCAGAGGAAATCCTCATTATTTGTGCCTCGGTCAGCCCGGAGCAGATGCAGAAGGTCCCCACCAGAGCGCCCGGCCCGATGGAGTATGGAGCTCACGTAGAGCTGCTCCACACGCTGCTGCTGAGGAGGGCTCAGGAACTGAAAAGACCTTATAAATCAATAGAGCTCAATTGAAAACTCAAGCAGAACTCCACATAACTCACCCGCTCTCCTGTTAAGATTTCTCTGCACTTTTTTTTTTTTTTTTGAGATAAAAAAAAAAGCAGTTGGTAGAGGAACCTGGGGTACAGCAGCAGATCTGGCCGGGGAGATGCTGTGTGAGCAATTAATCCCCTGTGGAGACCATCTCAGTGTCAGGCGACCTCTGATTTATCCCTCTGTCCTTCAAGAGGAGGAAGAAATTCCAGCTGCAGGGCCAAGTGGCTGCAGTTGAGCTGCTTTTATCACCAGAAGGGAGCACGATCCAACTCAGGTCTTTTGAAGCCGCTTTCAAGGAACAACGAGGTCATAACTCCTGAGGGAGACACAAAGCACCTCCCTGGGCATCCTGTCCCTGATGCTTTACCCACGTGCTGGGGAACCTGCCACCCCCAGCCCAGCAGCTCCCCGACCCCAGCAAACCCCAGTGAGCAGTTGGTGTGGAGCTTCTGCTAAATAATTTGTTCAGCCACGGGAAAAACAGCGAGCTAAGGGGATTTAGGGGAAGAGGAACAAGTGGTTAGATGGAATCAGACCCAATTAGCAGACAGGTCAGTTAAGCAGCAGCAGAGCCTGGTGCTGAAGAGAAGGGCAGGTTGGCAGGAAGAGGAGAGGTGAGGGGATCAGGGATGGGTGGTGGTTCCCATCCTCGCTCACCCCCCAGCGCTGCTTCTGGGAACTTTCACCAAGAACAGCTTCAATGAGTCGTTTATCAATTAAACGTGTGGTTTTGCCAGGCAAATTAAAATCTGTCCTCCTGTTTAATTAATAGGGCAGCTTTATAACCGACAAATTAGAGAGACTCTTGATGAGCTAATTTGTTAATTAATGGAAACCCGGAGGCTCTTGTTTCATTAGATGTTGGCAAATCCTTTAATCTGAAGTGTTGTTCCTCCTCCCCCATCTCCCTCACACCCCAAAACAGCCCCGGCAGCTCCACTCACCGTGGCAGAGGTCCCGGCACAGCCCTGGCTTCCCCGCACTGCAGCTCATTTCTCCTTCCCCTTCCTTCGGGAGGATTTGTGTCCCCTGCCGAGGAAGAGTGTGAGATCCCTGCAGCCATGATGCTGAGCAAAGTCCAGACCTTGCTTCGGGAAGGAAAGAGGGAGGGGAAAAAAATAAATGAAGAAAAGGACAGAAAAGCTTCTGACCAATTTTTCAGTTTATTTTTTAAAGCAAAGCTCCCTGCACGCAGAGTTAATGGGTTCATTACGCTGAAGGGAGGCTGTGCCAATGGCCTAAAGCCACAGCTGGGAGCAGAGTCCGGCCATTGACACCCAGATCGATGCCACAGGAGCCTTCAGGGCAAATAAATCCTCCAGGGTCACCCAAGCTCCTCAGATCAGCCCATTCCCTCATCCACAGCCACACCCAGAAACCCTGTCCCGCTGCTTCCAGTACAAACCAGTAGGACAGTGCTGAGGCTGGGTGGGCACCGCTGGCCTGCTCCAAGGGATGCTACAGCAAGAGGGATCGTACCGACCCCGGGGCAGGGAGCCCCAGACAAGCGTGTTGGAACTGAAACTACAGTTTTGATGATTCCAACACCTCCCTGAGAGCAGGACCAGTAACACCAGCAAGAGCAGCGTGGTGGGATGCTCACCCACACTGGCCCACGTGGAAAAACACACCTTGTGCCTGGTGATAAACATCTCATTCCAGCTGCATTCTGGCACAGCACTGCAGATCTTACTTTATGGTCAAAAATCAGCAGTGTGATTTCCCGAGCTCGCACCACAGACCATTTTCCCCCCAAACCAGATCAACCCAGAGCCCGAAGGAACAGCTCCCTGGGTTATTTTTAGCTGTGGGTGCCTGCTGTGCTGGCCAGCAGGCTATCAAGTAAATCTGGGAAGCCAGATGCCTGCCAGCAGAGAGGCACCCAGAGAGACTCTGTTATCTTTGTTTCGAAGGGACTGCGGGTTCCTGGGATGTATTTGCTTTCAAGCCTTTCAAAAGAAAGATCAGCTTCACTTTATACCACAGAACTTTGCCAAGTTTCCAGCTTTCACTGAAACTCATTTTGCAGAGAGCACCTCGAGAGAGGACACGGCTCCCTCTGACCGAGACAGCGGCGAAGAAAGGAGAAAGTCACCATGGAATGGCAAATGCCTGGTATGGGTTCCACAAATACTAGGCAAAAAAAAATAAGGGTGCAGCTCAAACCTGCCCCGCTCGGGTGTGTTTTGCACAGGGGCACCGATGGGTTGCAGGCTGGATCTCCACCGTTTGAATCCTCCAACCACCAGAAAACCCCTCAGCAATGCTCAGTGGCAGCCCAGAAGGCCAATCGAATCCTGGGCTGCAGCAAAAGAAGTGTGGCTGGCAGATGGAGAGAGGGGATCCTGCCCCTGTGCCCTGGTGAGACCTCACCTGGAGTGCTGTGTCCAGCTCTGGAGCCCCCAGCACAAGAAGGATGTGGGGCCAGAGGAGGGTCACAGAAGTGATTAGAGGGCTGGAGCACCTCTCCTATGGAGACAGGCTGGGAGAGCTGGGGGTGTTCAGACTGGAAGAGGCTCTGGGGAGACATTATAGCCACCTTCCAGTACCTGAAAGGGGCTGTAAGAAAGCAGGGGAGGGTCTGTAGTGACAGGACAAGGGGCAATGGCTTTAAGCTAGAACAGGATAGATCTAGGTTAGACATTAGGAAAAAGTTCTTCACTCCGAGGGTGACAGATCACTGGAACAGGTTGCCCAGAGAGGTGCTGAAGGCCCCATCTCTGAAGGCATTCAGGGCCAGGCTTGCTGAGGCTCTGAGCAGCCTGACCTAGTCAGAGATGTCCCTGCTCCCTGCAGGGGGTTGGACTGGATGACCTTCAGAGGTCCCTTCCAACCCAATACACCCCATGACTCTAAAACTGCTGCCTTATCCCCTTGTCTATCCCGTAAAAGACTCACGTGTGTTTGGGGCTAAGGTGCTGTGTCAGTTACTTTCCGCCTCTCTATTTTTCTAACACTCCAGCCTCAGATTAATAAATTAATTCCAAATCATCTAACGAGCTCTCAGCCTGCAATTTATTTTTCGTGCGTTAATCCAATTCCTTCCCAACGTTGTGCCTTTGGGACCTGTGCAAATTAGGAAGCTATTCAAGACACTTCCCTGATATTACTTGGGCAGAAAACAACATTAGGCTGAAAAAAATAATAATAATAACAATAATTCTGATCTCTTTCTAAAGACAGTTTAGAGCCCCCACACATGTTTCATTTTATTTGATCCTCTGCTTTCTCTACTTACTGATGCACCCAGGGGCCCCATCCCCAAGCAGTTCACTTCAGCCTTTAATAACCACTATAAAACGAGCCTTGCCAAAAGCCTTAGTCTAATGTGCCTTTTATTGCGATCCAAAATAACGCTTATCGGGGGAGCAGCTCCTCCTTTAGGTGTTTTAGGCCCATAAAATACACATGTGGACTTCAATCCAGGGCTTACGCTGGTGTTCAATTCCTGCTCGTGTCGTGGTGACTCTCGCTTGGGTTTGGAAAATGAAGCAGACTCCAGAAAACACAAAGAGCTGATTCCAGGCTATTTTAAGCTTAAGAACAAGAAATACCACAGCTTGTCCAACGACTCCAAAAGCCAAGAGCTGCCTGAACTTAGGGCTCTGTCGGGAAAATCAAAACTGAAATGGAAAAGGGGCAGGAGGATGGGGAGCCAGGGCAGTTTGAGGCCACGCTTCATCCCCGTGTGTCCCCAGCACAGCCAGTCCCGTGGATGCTGCCAGCTCTGGCTCTGCCAAGGTCCCTCTCAAACCCATGAAGTCATTTTAATCAGAAGCTACGGTGCTAAATTGTTTTTCTCCAGCCTCAGGCTCCAGGCACAGCCCCAGCCCTGCTCAGCACATTTGAAGCAGCATCCCAGTGAACACCACACTCAAGGGCAGCAGCAAGGGATGCTCCACATGGGTGGGTGGCACCCAGGGGACCCCAGCTGTGTCCTCCAGGACTGTCTGGCACAGGCAACTCAGCCAACACGGGGACTACTTAATTCCTGCTGGAGTGCAACCACCAAACGCTTTTACCACAGCTGATGCATCTTCTGGAGGATTCCACCCTGGTCCTGCCCCAGGCACCCAGTGAGCACCCCCTACTAACACGGACGGTGCCTTTCCCACCCTCTGCTGTGATTCCCAACACATTTTATGGCCCAGCTGCATGGTCCTTTAGAAAAACTTCAGTACTGACACCTCAAAGTGTGTCCCCAACAAGAGGCGGCACTTTTGGGAGCTGTGTGTCCTCCCATTCAAATGGCAGGTTGTGCTGGGAGCAGGAGAGGGGGAGACAGATGCTTTTCCCTCATGGTTTACATAATGCATTTCTCCTTCCACTTACTGTCTATAACACAGGTGCTTGGCCTAAAAAGTCAAGAAAAAAAATCAAAAAAACCCCTTACAGTAATATTTACAAGCTAGTTAGGCAGAGGACAGATCTGAACATCACTGGAATACCAGAAAAGAACCAGTTGGGCTGGGAGGGCTTTTGCTGATTTTCCTTAGAAATTAAAGCTGGCACAGGCTGCTGCTGGCTACAGCAAGAGCTGGAGCTGTCCCCTGGGACCCCAGAGTGCAGCCCTGCTCCCCTCCTGACCCCCTGCTCCCCATTAGCAACCCCACTGGAACCACTCTCTTTATCTCCAATTTATAAAACAGCTGCCAGGAGAGGCAGGGGAAAAGGCATTTTCTTTCCCTACAAAAGAGCAGGATTTGAATTTCTGTGCCACGGGATTAGAGAGAAATTAAAGCTGAGCTTAAAAGAAATAACAATTGCCTTTTATTTATATTTAGCAGCGCTCCCTTGTGCAAACCCTGGGCAAAGTGTCATTTCCACTAAGGCAACAGATTTTACAGCACGTAAAACTGTGCAGCAAGGGCAGGGATGGAGTAACACAGAATCACTCGCTCCTTCCACACATCACTTCCTAGCATCACTATTTCCTTGCCAGACCTCAGCCCTGAACCTCGGAGGCTCAGCAAGCCACGACGGGTCCCCAGGAGCGAGGGATGGAGGGGTCCCAGCATCCCCGAGAGCGCAGCGCTGATTTACCGTGCGGCAGGCGGTGGGAACGCCCCGCTCCGCGCCAGCGGAACCTCAGCCCTGGTTATCCATCAGCCAGCAGCTGGTTTTTGGAGCTCTGCTCCCCTGGGACTCGAGAATTATAGATCTACCCAGCAAAGTCACAGGGATATAATTGTTTGCTCGCTGCTCAGCCCTTTGGAAATTCAAGGAGAAAATGAGTTTTCGCTCGCTGGCTTGAGATCATGGGGTTTTCTTCCCCGCTGTGCTTATTTCAGACACCGCCACCCCCCGCGCAGCTGCCAAAGCAGAGCAGGGGGCTGTTGGTGGCGTTACAACCGTCACCCACGAGTCTGAGGGTTGGGATGGTTGCTGGCACAGCTCAGCACTAGGGCTGGCTTTGGGGAGCCCGAGAGGGAAATCTCACAGAATATCTTTGGTTGGGAGAGACTTTCAAGATCATCCAGTCCAACCTTTGACCCGAGCTCGCCACTAAACCATGTCCCTCAGCACCAGGTCCACATGCCAGTTAAATGCCTCCAGGGATGGTGACTCCACCACTGCCCTGGGCAGCCCATTCTGATGGTTGAGAACCCTTTCAGGGAAGGCATGTTTCCTAATATCCAGCCTAAACCTCCCCTGCCGCAGCCTGCAATCATTCCCTCTGCTCCTGTCACACATTGCCAGGGAGAAGAGGCTGTCCCCCTCCTCACTCTGCTCCTTTCAGGTGGCTGTAGAGAGCAATAAGGTCTCCATCCAGCCTCCTCTTCAACCCCACTTTGGGCCAAAACTTAGAGACAGTGCCCTCAGAGGCAGATTAGCAAAGCCTGGAGACTTCAAACCCAGGTTTAAACAGCGCCTGGACAAGCAGCACCCTCCAGACCAAGCAGAGATGTTCCGCTGGATACATTTCATCTCCTCAACCCAGGAGCTGTCTGTGTGGTTGTGATTGATCCTGGCAGAGCAGGGAACCCAGCCACGTGTGGGGAAGCTGCGTCCAAACACAGCTCAGACCAACCTGGCTGCTTTTTCCTGGCCCCCGAGCAGCAAAACCGCTGCAAAATAAATTGCTCTGAGCAAATTAGTGCTTCTTTGGAATGCAGCGAGGAGCTTCTCAGAAGGGCCAGCTCAGCACGAGCAGCTGCTTCTGCAGAGCCCCAGTGACCAGGGTGCCCCCGGGAGGGGGCACAGAGCCCCACACACCTCTGTGCAAAATACAGCAACGATTTCTCAGCTGCCCTGCACTGCAATTCTTGCCCTGCCAACCTCCTCTCCTCCTGAAGGAGAGAAGGAGCAAGGACAAAGGAAGAAGCTGCAAAAGGGGTTTGATCTCAAAGAAAGGCAGAAGATGGAAAGCACAGGGGCAGCACCAGCACTGCAGAGAGCAGGATTTACAGCTCTCTTCCCATCTTGCTCCTCCACCCAGTCCAATTTAATTGAATTGATTTCTTTGAACGAGCAGCTGCCTCAGCCAAGAGCCTTATTTACACCAGGGTCTTTGGAGCGACAGCACTAATAAAAGCCAGCAAAGAGGAGGTGTGCGTGTCCCCACCGCAGCCTGGGAGAGATGAAGGCACAGCCCATCTGCTAGAACCTGCTCTCCCTCCGCAAACAAGACTTAGCATCCTCTGACTCTCCTTTGCTGATGCCAACGTGCAGCTCTCCCTTTGGCCCTATGCAGATGTCAGGGCTCAGACCCCAAGTCATGGAATCAGAGAACTACGGAGTTGTTGGGGTTGGAAGAGACCTTAAAAATCACTGAGTCCGGTGCTCCCCCAGCACTGCCAGGGCACCACTGGCCCATGGCCCTCAGCACCACAGCTCCACGGGGGGCTTGGAAACCCCTCC
>JANIJG010026150.1:19228-42477 GCA_024611175.1 Megaceryle torquata | reverse complement strand
GGGGACAGCCTCTTCTCTCTGGTGACATGTGACAGGACCAGAGGGAATGGATACAAGCTGCACCAGGGGAGGTTTAGACTGGATATTAGGAAATATTTCTTCACTGAAAGGGTTATCAAACACTGGAATGGTCTGCCTAGGGCAGCTGTAGAGTTGCCATCCCTGGAGGCATTTAAATGACTTGTGGTCCTGGTGCTTAGGGACATGGCTTAGTGGTGAGCTTGCAGTGTTGGGTTAAAGGTTGGACTAGATGATCTGGAAGGTCTCTTCCAACCAAAGACATTCTGTGATTCTGTGACTTAAAAACTGGTTTTCCTCTTAATGCCTCAATTTCTCAATCTGTAAAATGGGAATAGTACTATTATACAATGCAGGGGGTTTATGTCAAATGCTCAAATAAAAAGACAATATAGGTGATATAATTATCTTATGTAGATAAATGTTGATTGGAGAAAAGAGATAGAAAATGTGTGTAGCTTGGAGACTTAACTGCCTGTGCACAGTGTCTGGAAAAACATCAACATGAACAGAGGAAAAAGTTTTTTAGGTGACATTCAGATACAACTATGACTAATAAGATGATGTTTTAAAAGGGAGTATTTAAGGTGAATAAAAGCTGACTGAGAATGAGACTGGAGCATGGCTTACATTCAAATGACACCAATAAAGAGACATCTTGCTAGACAAATGAATTAAAAACCAGTGAAAATATATTGTAAATCATATGTTGCACTTTGATTGGACAGCAACTGCAAAATCTCTAATTCTAATTGCTCTGTTTTTAATTTTTTTCCCCTCTCCCAGAAAATAAATTTAAAAAAAACAACAGATGAGATTTGTAGTAACAATTTCCACCCATTACTGAGATAGAATTTGATTAAATTAAAAACCAAAACAAGAGTATTCTCTACTCAAAACACCTTTTGAAATTTTGGGGTACTTCGATGATAATAAAACAGACTGTTTTAACATTATACATTAATATATTATTGGGTTTTACTAAGTCATGAGTGTTATGTGAAATGACCTGAGACTTTCACTGAAACCTGCCTGGAAATCTTCAGTAATCTAATCAGCATTTTAATTCTAATGATATATTATGTAGGTGGGTTTTTTTGTTTGTTTGATTTTTTTTTTTTTACTTAATTGGTACAATAAATAATGTGAACCTTTTATTTAATTACTGTTCAGTGAAACCATTTATGATTTACAAAGAGAAGGGAAAAGTATCTATAATAAACTCAAATTTTATAGCTACAATCCTAATTTATATAGCAGACTTCATATAAGTCTCCCAGACAAATCATACAGACCTAGAGGAAGGAAAAGTAATCCATCTCAAAGAAAGCCATTTTGAAAATGCCTGTTGTCATTGTGCTTGTAAAAGTGTTCCAAAAATGAATACAATGAATATTTTCTGGAAGAAACTGGTACATCCAGGATGCCAGCAGAGAGAAGCTTTTTCAAATCATTATATTCATTATTCAGTGGCTGAAGTAACACAACACAGAGTACATAAACTGAGATTAAAAAACATTACTGAAAACAAAATAATATTGAAAATAAAATATGAAAACATTACAAGCAAAATTTGCCATTGTGTGAAAACCATGGGGTCCTTTTGTCTTCTTAACCACTCTGGAAAGTATGTTATCTGGCTTCATATAACTGCAGCTTCATTTTTGGCAGTAGATGAATATGCTTTTGTTTTAAACCTCAGTCTCTTAGCTCTGGACAGAAGTACAGGTATGCAAGTCCAGCTTCCAAAAAGAAAATGCAATTTGGATACTATATAATTCATGAAAGATAGTAAAATGACTATCCTACCTACATTCAGATTACAATTTAAATTCCATATTTTGCATTGTGTTGGAGTCTTCATATTTTATTTTGACTAAAATATGGATGTATTTATAAAACATAAAAAGTTCATGACATATTACAAAAGTGATTAAGATTTCTGGGAAAATACTTGGGTGCTCCCTGCAATGTCTATGCTGGTGTAGAGCTGAATAACTTACTCTTGTTTTAATCTATTATGTGAAGAGTTTGTGTAGAAAAATAGTTACAGTTAGAATGAAACTGTGAAAAAAATGTATGAATTTAGGAGAAGGTTAAAAGTTATTTTTTAAAACTAATTGATAAATCAGACATGCATATCTACATTGGGAATCAACTTCTTATCCTTTCAGAGAAAAGAAATAGAAGTGGTGTTCTCCAGCACGAAGATGGAGGGGAGGGATCATTTTACTGTTTCCAGTATCATATGAATATGTATGTTCTCCATGGGCAAGAAGCAGCTGTGTATATATTGTAGGTAAGTTGTAACTCTAACAGAAAAAAATACCTTGTCTTCTGAGGCTTGAGTGGTTGAACTGAATGACCTCAAGAATCTGGAGAGACTCTTCAAGAGCTTTTTCAGGTAGTTAATTAATCAGTCTCTTCTTCAAACCAGCAAACACAGTATTGCTGAGGAACAGCACAGATGCAGAGAAGTTCATATTTTTACTTCAGATTGGCACATAGGAACTGAGACCAAAGAAGCAGCCTGACCTGGGGCTTGTGGATGGTGAAGCAACAGGTGGGCGAAGGGCAAAGGATTCCAGTCCCCTGACTGCATAGTCCCCAGTCTGCCTTGTTGTAAGTTGCTCATCTGCCATCCTGCACCAAAGCAATGCCTCTTTAAGCAAAGGCTCTAATGGAAGCAAGAAGCATATTGCAATTGTGGGCAATTGCTATTAGAAAAATAGCAGGCTAGGTTTGTGACTGAAGAGAGAATTTCATGGTGACTTAATTGCCAGTTGCACAAATGTATCAGACCTCATGAGAAGTCTCTACCAACTGCTAGGAAGCAACCGAGTATGGCTGTAGATGGAGTGCATGGGAATAAAAATAGCACAGTGAAAGGCAAAAGATTACAGTGAGAGGAGTGGAATTTAGGCTTTTAACAATGTTTAAAAAATACTAAACTCACTAAACTAGTGAACTTTGCAGTGCTCTCAGTAATTCCTGTGGGACCAAAGGAGGAAGAGAGGTGAACTTTAAGCTGGGCTGAGAAGATGGATTCAGATGCATCAAAAGCTGGGGGCATTTCTAGCATAATGGATGGTCATGCAAGAGAGATGTACTTCATCTGAATGATAAGTGTGCCAAGCTGCTAGCACTTAATGTCAGGGAAGTTGAGACTGAACTTTTCAATGAAAGAGTAAGAGAAATCTCACAAGTACAGAACAGCACAGATCTGAAGATGACATATCTATTATGGATGATGTTATGGAAATATTGTTAGTCTCTGTGAAGGCTAGAGCACAGGATGATATTAATCTAACATAGAGTATGATTTAAAAAGGATGCCAAGAACCAAACCTATATACTAGAAAGTAATAGAAAAGCTAATAGAAAGTTGAAGTTGTCTTAATTCTCCTAGTACTCGAAGTGCTTGACAGAGCTGAAGGTACCCTTTAAATTAATCGCAGGTGAGATTCCAAGTAATACAGGGTCCTTAAGCCTGATACCTCAACAGGGTAAATTAGTAGAGCCTATAATAAAGAATATATTAATAATTTCATGGATAAACCTGACAACATACTCAGAAGGAGTCAATGTGTACTCTTGTACTTCCTCTCAAACATACTGGAGTTATTTGTAAGTTCAGCACATGGGTAAGGATGTTCTACCTGATATATCCTACCTAGACTCCTACAAGGTTTCTGGCACAATTTGTCACCAGAAGCTTTAGAGAACCTAAGCAGTTAGAACATACGGGATAAAGTCCCTCAATTTATTTTGCCATTTGGTTAAATGATGAAATAGAGGCTAGGAAAAAATACGTTTTTGTAGTGTAATCACTAGTGAATTCCACCCAGACCTCTTCTGGGACATGTATAGTTCGAAATATTCATAGGTGACCTGGAACAGCAAGTGATTAATGAAATGACAAAGTTTTACTGCTGATAACAAGTTATTCAAGGCCATAAAAATGAAGGCAGACTATGGAGAATTGCAGAAGGGCCTTAGAAAGCTGAATGAAAATAAATAAGGTAAAATGGCAGATGAAATTCAGTACAGATAAATGTCAAGCCATGCATATGGGAATGATCAGGCCTACACTCACGTACAACATAATGGGCCCTGAACTGGCCATTATCACTCAGGAACAAAATCTTGGGATATAATAAATGGCTCTATGAAAATGTCAGCTCGATAGTCATTAAAAAAAGCAAATCAAAGCCAAGAGTTATTAGAAAAAGGAATAAGAATAAAAGAGGGAACATCAAATGTATAATTCTCTGGCATCACCCCTCTTTCCTCCATTAGAAACAATCTATGAAACCTGGAAAAGGTTTGGAGAGGAAGAACAAGGGTTTTCAAAGGTTTTTCTTTTTAAACAGTGACTAGGAGAGGTTAGATAAGGATTGATAGTCCGTTGTAAATATAAAACTGTCCAAAATAAAAGGAGAGATAAATCAAGTTAGTAGGAGTCAGGTTCAAAACAACTGTAGAGAAGCAGTACTTCACATAGCAGCTGTAGGTTGGTGGAACTGCTCCAAAGGATGCTGGAAACACTGAAAGAAACATGGGCTGAAGGAAAGGCTGGGGAAACTCATGGAAGAGGAGTCCAAAGACATCTACTAAATGCATGTATGCCATCTCTACCTCATGAAATGAAAATCGTTGGAAATAATATTAGCGGATAGCATCACAGATACTTTTGGGTTTTTTTATTCTTCCCTAGATTTCCATTTATGGCATGTTTTATTTTGGAAAAAAAGTAGAAACGGGCATTTACTGTGATTTAGAATGTCCTTTACTATATATATATACATTGTTCTTGATTCTTCTTTTGACAGGCACTGCCTACATCTATACTGGTAAAAAAACAAGATCAAGGGTAGAGACCAAGAGGCATGGCCTCTCTGTTTATACATGTGTTAAAACTTTACTTTCATCCTTATGTGACCCTAAAATAATAGTCATTTTCCATGAATTATTTTTCTGTTCTATGCAAAGTTCCTGGCAGCTGTTTCATAGCCTGTCCAAGTCTCATTTTCACAGAGTGAATTGAAAGTTGTCTATATGCACTCATTTATGATGCAGGTACACCTAGAAATTGGAAGTCGCCTCTCCAATGCTACATCTCACCTATATGGAGATTCTTTCCCCTTTGTCAGGACGCTGGCCAAGGTCACTTTTCTGGGATTGAGAGCCCTTACCTGGAGGGGTAAGCAAATATTTAGTGTGCCATATGTTTGTAACCATGGGCAATTAACTTGCAAACATATAATATTTAGGACACTTTTTAGATTGTTGTAGCATATTCTTGCTTTTAAGTTGTAATAGTGCATTCTTCTGTTCTATCCATGAAAACCTGCATAAAAACCAGCCTACTAAAGCTGTAAGTGAAGCTCAAATAAAGTGTTTACTTAAGTCATGCAGTTAAAGCTGTGAGTGAAGCTCAAATGGATCATTTGCTTGAGTCTTGGAGACTAGTCTCTTCTCACCACACCACTTTAAGCAACAGCAACATTAGTCTTCAAGTATGGACTGTATACATAGCAAGACGAATAATTATGAAAAAGCATTTCTCCTCATACCCACTATACATCTTATCTCTTAGTTCAGAAGTCACCACTCATTATTCAGGGCTGCTAAATAGAAATGTTCTGAAGGTCAAAATGCCTCTGGTACCTATACTTTTTGTGGGGACAGATCACTGCTTTTATCAATGTTTCATGCCTCTAATACTACTTACTTAGTGGGGTGTTTTTTTTTTTTCATTTCAGATTGCTCTGCTTCATGTTTTCCTAATACTAATGCACCAGACTAGCTGTATTTTCAGGCTAACTGGTGCTTTATTCTTGCACAGAGAGAAAGAATTCAGATACATGTGAATTAAATTAAACACTTTTATGTTTAGTCAGAACTATGGTCTTGGAGAGCAGACACCACATCCTTGCAAAGTTTTTAGTGAAGAGATACAGTATTGCCTTCTAATCATATTTCCTGATACACTTGGTACTTTGAATAATTAACAGTAGCCTCTGGCTTCTTTTTCCCTCAGTGGGTGCACTTTTCAGGATTTGAGGTTTCTTCTTAGGCATGTATCATTCTTGTTAAACTTGACAAAGAAATTTTCTTCAATAGAAAGGACACTCACTGTTCCCTAGATTTTCACCAACAGATATTACAGGTGTTATAAAGGCATTGTTTCTTCTTTAAAAACCAGCTTATAGTCTGTTAGTTACAGACTGTCTCCAGAGCAGTAACATATAGGAGCTGTAGAAATCTGTACTTTCTTTTTTTTTTTTTTTCCTTCAAGTTCAGAATGTTTTACATGATGATCACAGTTCTGCTTCACAGCCAGAAATGCTGAGCTAAATCTACTTCATAATCGTTTCTGAGTAGGACTCAGTGGAAAAGCCATATAATAACTCTGTAGAATTAGTGCATTTCACTAATAAAAGATTTCTGTCTAGGAAATAATTTTCCTTCAAAGTTATTATATTTATGTGACTAACAAAATAGTTAATACTGTAACAATTATGACCAAAATAAATATATAAAGATTTGCTGCTTATGGTAAGCTAAGAGAAAAATTTATTAAAGGCATATTCTGGTGAATCATTACCTGTCTAGTTAATTTGTAGTGTTAATTTATTTGGTTCATTGATCCTTTTAATTGACCAAACAAGGGGGGGTATATTTTCATAAGTATAGATGACTGGCTAAGAACAGCACAAAAATATTTTTTGGTTTGTTTTCTTTTCTCCAAAAACTTGTGCAAATTCCTTTTTACACCTACATCCAGTTTCCATATAGATCAGACAGCCGATCTGACTTTAGCACTGAGAACAAAAAAAGGTAGGAAAAGATTACATTCAGTGGAAAAGTAGAGCCACTTACCATTGCATCTCAAAACTGCATGACTGTAAAGCTACAGAAGACTTTTGATCTGAATGGAATTACAGATTCATTTCAGGACTGGAGCACACACCTAGGTGTCTCTTAGTCACGTATAATTTAATGTTTTGTATGTTGTATACTTACTGAATGCGGCATGGTTTTTTTGTACAAACAGAACCTAAATCTCTGTTTTTTCCGTATTTTTCATCATTAATGGAAAATATTATCAGGTATGCTACACTTTGACTTACTCATGACTGAGTTGCCTAAGCCTGGATGTCTCTGAAATTAAAACAGCTCTAGCAAATAAATACATCAAGCAATTTTTAGCTATCTAAAAGCTGAAAACCATAGTAAATGTGAATTTCCCTGGATAGATATATCCTTCCAGTGTGATAGTCAATAGCAATGGATTTGGGAAAATAATTTTATAACAAGCTTTGTAGCAGTTGCTATGTAAGGTCCCATCATTTTGCCAAGAGACTCGTTATTCCTATCCTCACCAGTACTATGACAAGGGAGCCTCTTGCAGCTGCAGTACATTACTGCAGCCTATCTTCCATTTTGTTACTCTTTGTGATTGCTAGTGAGTACAAATGAGGTTTGGCCTTGAAATGCATCCTGATGCAACTGAGACACAAATTAATGCTAAAGAAAACCCAATGAACAGCTAGTGAGTTTTGTGACCTAACAACATGGTTTATGTCCAGAAACTTCAAATATTCCCTATCACAACATGATCTAATACATTGCTTCAAGTAGCAGGCAGGAATGTATTTGAGATATCTACAGGAGAACCCTGGAAACTAAGAGGTGTGGCTTTGTGAGTTTCAAAGGCCACTGAAGTTGCAGACTCTGCAGCCAGTGGGTACTGCACATAGCATTTTTATCTCAGGCACATGAATCCTGAAATCTTCATGACTGTCTTGTTTCAGACTAGAAGACCTATGTATAACAAAAATTCTTCAAATCTGAAGGATTTTGATGAATAAAAAACTTTTAAAAATATTATCACAACATATCAGATTTTTTTTGTGTTGGAGACACAAATGCAGAAGGTTGATCATCCATTCCAGTGGTGCTTCAATCTTTCAGGGAATAAACTTGGAAAGGATGATGCTCTGGGAGATGTGTTGATATTTTAGTGTGTAACTCTGCCATGCTAACAAGTTATGGAGGAGTGGAATTACTTTCACAGACAAGAACGATGTTAGTTATCAAAACAATAGTGGGAAAGGTTCATGTCCTTCCAGCTCCAGAGAGAATGAAAGGGAAGATCCCTTACCCATCCTATTGCTTATATTCAGAAAATTTCCTGTCAGTTCTACTTGCTATTCATGTGTTTTATCTATGAACATCATGTGAAATATACAAGAGAATGGAGAAAATTATTTTTCTCAGTGTGCAATTCTTAATTAATTTAGGAATTCATTACAGCTCTACCAAAGTAAGTTACTTAGCTGTATAATTACTACTACAGTGTTAATTTAGGACCATGTTAATGTGGATGATATTGCTCAATTTAATTTTTTTTTAAATTTTTCTGATACTTGCCTTCTCTGGTTTGATCTTAGAACTAATTCTGTTCAGTGATTTTACTTTTCAGGTAAGTCTAAGTAACTGCACTTTCTGAGGCTAACATCATGATTTTGAAGACAGTGTCTGCTTCTGGAAGTGATAACACTTGATGTTTAGAGTTACTACCAAGGATTGATATGTAGAAAAGCTCTTGCTTATACTTGCTTCTGTGAAGACCAAGGCCACTGCTAAATCTTGTGTACCATGTTGGGGGTGCAGTAAGAAGGCACACCTGCAGGGAGGAACAGACAGGACAGGTGACTCTAAACTGACCAGTGAGGTATTCCAGCCCATCTAAGTCGTAGTCAGAATAAAGCTGAGGGATCACAAGGGTCAAGCTCTCTTCTTCAATGGCCAGCATCTGAGAAGGACTCTGTCCATTCTACCTTCAATCCCAATCCATGTGTTCCTGAATCCAGGTCCAGAATCCAGCTCCTGAATCCAGTTCCCATCTGCCACTGAGTCCAGTCTGGGACTCTGCCAGTGCCAGCTCCACAGCATCAGTGGTAATTGCCATCTCTGGGGGGATTCGGTTTGTTATTGGTTATGAATATATCTGTATATATTCCATGTTATTATTATTTTCACTGAATCTGTTTTAATTTTCTTTTCCAGTTGATGTCTCTCTCCATTTTCCCCTTTGGGAAGGGAGAGGGGCTGACAGATAGCATCTGTCATTTGTCTAGTTAGCCAGCCCAGCCCTAACCCTTGACAGTACTTATTGCTAGGAACTATCCATAATTTTTCTCATGTTAATAAATTACAGAGAAATTGTGTTAGAGAGGTACTGGAATTCCTAGGGAGTTTCCCAGAGATAAATTTTCTTTCCTTATCTCTTTTTTTTGGGGGGATATGAAGTGTAAAAGAGATTTAATGGATTTTAACATGATGAAAAATGATCTGTCACTCATCCTTAATCATTACTATAGCTTTTAACGACATGAAGCAATAATTCTGCTTCAGATGATCATTGCAATTGTATACAGTCCCCTTTTTTTTATATATCAGACATGATTTGAGAGCTGGTAACTGCAATAACAAGTCTTGAATATCTTACTCTTCAGCACTTTGGCACAATATCATAATAGCAGTCTATTTAATGATGTGATCTGGATGAGATTTCAAGAGGAAAGGTTATAAAATGTATCCTGTATGAAGAGGAAGAGTTAGAGCTTGCCGTGATTCTTTACAATAAATAGTAGGTAAGCACTGTCACTCAAACTTCAGTCATGTTATATGTAGTAGATAAGGAATGAGTAAATAAGAAATGAGAAGGCAAGGAAGTGATTACAGTGTAAGTTTGAATTCTGAAAATATGTACTTTTTCAATGTGACATAAATTGAAGCATTTTTTACTACCGTATGGCTCTGGGGTTTTTTTACCTCTTTTTGACATTGTCCATGCTCTTTGACTTCAGGTCTTAGATCTAACATAGTATCTCTCTTATTGTTGTATATAAACCTCTAGACTTTTTAACTACCATTTACTCCTGTTCTTTGAGTGTCTCATGTTCAGCTAGGATAGGGTTAATTTTCACAAGAAGCCAGGATAGCCAACTGAACCAGCCAATCAGATGTTTGATACCATACTGATATCATGCCTGCTATATGAGGGGAGGGCTGGCAGGGGTGAGGAGGAAGGTGCAGTGATGTGAGAAAGCTGCAGCAGGGAGAGGGAGAGGAGTTTTGAGCAGTGAGGAATCACATTGTATATCACTTGTTTAATATATCACTTCATTAGTATTGTATTTATTACTGTTGTTTCTTCTCTCTTTGTATTATTCTATTAAACTGTCCTTATCTCAACCCACAGGGTTTTACCTTTTTCTTCTGATTCTCCTTCCCATCCCACTGTAGGGTTGGAGGGGATAGGGAGGAGTGCAGGCAGCTGCATATGGTGCTTATTTGCAGGCTGGAGTTAAACCATGACAATTAGGATCTCCACATGATTTAGGTAGTCTTTCATCTGTGTAGGTGCCTAAGCCTAAAAGCTGGATTTACAGAAACTCTGTTCAACTCTGTTCTATCTGATCATGATCATTTTTTTTTTCCCATTTCTGTGTGCCAGTCACTAGTTATGCCATCTTCAGCATGAGTACTGAGAAAGTGTTGAGCACATAGTTCAGGATAGTAGTAAAGCTGATAGTTAAAGTTATTCTTTCAGAAGATGACAGTAGGACACATAACTTTGTCCGTTAACCTGTAAGGTTAAAAGAAGACTCATTGTTTTTTGGCAGAAAGGATTGAAGCTCTTGCGTTCTTAAAGAGGCTTTGCTACCTAAGTAGAAACAGACAGCCCTACCCGAGGGAATGCAATACTGGATCTTCTGGTCACCAGTGCAGGTGAGCTTGTCAAGGACATCAAGATTGGAGGCAGCCTGGGCAGCAGTGACCATGCACTGGTTGAATTTGCATTACTAAGGGTCACAAATCAGTCAAGGAGCATAGTCAGGACTCTGAATTTCAGAAAAGCAAGCTTCCAGCTCTTCAAGGAGTTAATTAACAGAACACCCCAGAAAATGGTCCTCAGTGATGTAGGAGCAGAACAAAGCTGGCAGATCTTTAAAAACACTTTTCATAGAGTACAAGAGCTCTTGATCCCTAAGAGTAAGAAATCAAGCAAGAAAGGGAAGAGACCAGTATAGCTGAGTCATGACCTGCTGGTCAAGCTAAAACGTAAGAACAAGCTACACAGGCAGTGTAAACAGGGATGGGTATCCGGGAAGAGTACAGAGATGCTTCCCTTTTGTGTAAGCATGAGGTCAAGAAGTCCAAGTCACAGTTGGAGCTGAACTTGGCAATGGATGCAAAAATTAACAAGAAGGGCTTCTACAGGTACATCAATGAAAAAAGGAAGGTGAAAGAAAACATACCCCTCCTGAAGAACAAGAACAGGGAGTTAGTAGCAACTGATGAAGGGAAGGCTGAGGTTCTCAACGATTTTATTCCTCAGTCTTCACTAGCAACCTCTCTCCCAACACTTCCCGAGTCAAAAAACTACAAGGTAGGAATCAAGGTGGTAAAGTCACTCCCATTGTATGTGAAAATCAGATTCATGACCTCCTGAGGAACCTGGCAGATGTAGTCACCAAGCCACTCTCAATAATATTTGTGAAGTAATGGAAGTCAGGTGAAGTCCCCAGTGATTGGAAGAAGGGACATGTTACACCTATATTCAAAAAGGATAGAAAGGAGGACCCTGGGAACTACCACCCTGTCAGCCTCACCTCTGTGACTGGGAAGATCATGGAGCAGATTCTCCTAGAAGGCCTGGTCAGGCACATGGAGGACAGGGAGGTGATCAAGGACAGACAGCAGGGCTTCACTAAGGATAAATCCTGCCTGACAAACCTAGTGGCTTTCTATGACAGAATGACTGCATCAGTGGACAAGGGACGACCTGCAGATGTGATCTATCTGGACTTCTACAAGGCCTTTGACACGGTCCCCCACAACATCCTACTCAACAAGTTGGAGAGATACAGATTTGATAGCCATAAGGACTAAGGAAGTGATTGTCCCCCTCTACTTGGCAATGGTAAGGCCACATCCTGAATACTGTGCTCAGTTTTTCAGCTGCTCACTGCAAGAAGGATTGAGGTGTTGGAGTGTGTCCAGGGAAGAGCAGCTAAGCTGGTGAAGTTTCTAGAGAATAAGTGTTATACAGAGTGGCTGAGGAACTGGGGAAAAGGAGGCTTAGCAGAGACTTTTTTGCTCTCTGCAACTGCCTGAAAGGAGGCTGTAGCAAGGTAGAGCTTGTTCTGTTCCAAGTAACAAGTGATAGGACAAGAGACAATGGCTTCAGGTTGTGCCAGGGGAGGTTTCAGTTGGACATTAGGAAAAATTCACTGAGAAAAATTTGCTGAAAGGGTTGTCAAGCACTTGAACAGGCTGCCCAGGAAAGTGGTGGAGTCACCATCCCTGGAAGTGTTTAAAGGTGGTATAGATGTGGTGTTTAGAGGCATGTTTTAGTGGTCACTTGGTAGTGATGGTTAATGGTTTGACTTGATGATTGTAAATGTCTCTTCCCAACCAAAACATTCTATGATTCTATGATTTTTTTTCTATTTCAGAAGTATGTTCTTTCAAGTGTACTGTGTACTTTCTGTATATTACAGTATACTGAAAGGTAAGGAGGAATTACCTTCTACATGTACAAAACCCTGTCAGGACAGAACCAGTTTTGTCCTTTTTAAAAAAGTGTCTACCTGCAGTTCCAGATTAATCAGTCTGTACCTCTGCTGTTCCGTCCAGTGTTAAATCTGAGGAGTGTGTGAGGCATGACAGGGTGTTATCTGAGATAGTAAGAATATTATTATACTGGTTTTGGCTGAGATAGAGTTAATTTTCTTCATGGTATCTTGTATGGTGCCATGTTTTGAATTTGTGATGAAAACAGCATTGATAATACAGAGATATTTTTGTTACTGTTAAGCAGTGACTTAACATAGAGTCAGGGTCTTTTCTGTTCCTCACCCGACCCCACCAGTGAGTAGGCTCAGGGTGCACGAGAAGCTGGCAGGGGATACAGCTGGGACAGCTGACCCCAACAAACCAAAGGGATATTCCAGACCATATGCCATCATGCTCAGCATGTAAAGCTGGGGGAAGAAGAAGGAAAGAGATGTTCAGAGTGATGGTGTTTGATTTCTCAAGTAATCATTATGTCTGATGGAGCCCTGCCTTCCCAGGGATGGTTGAACACCTGCCTGCCCATGGGAAGTGGTGAATGACTTCCTCTTTTTGGTTTCCTTGCACATATGGATTTTGCACCATCTGTGAACCTGTCTTTATCTCAGCCTAGGTGTTTTTGCACTTTAACCTTCTGATCCTTTCCCCTATCCTGCTAGCCTAGGGGATGAGAAAGTGGCTGTGTGGTACTCAGCTGTCTACTGGGTTTAAACCATGACAATTATTAAGAAATTTCTAGTGTAATTTTTTTGTTTCGTTTTGTTTTGTTTTGTTTTGTTTTTTTGTTAGCTAGTGAGAGGAAATGCTAGTCCTGAAATCAATGCAAGAGTTACAAATTGAGTTAACATTAACAAAACATACACCTCATCGGGAAGTATTTAATAGAAAATTAAAATCCACTTTATTCTGAAAATAGCAATTTGTATTTTTCAACCTTCTCTATTTAACTACAAATTACCTCTGAAATATATGGATTTCTGAGAAAAACAATGCTCTTTCCTCACTGGTACATATTCAAAATTAATTAGAGTACATATTTTATAGCAGCCAATGTTTCAATTAACACTTTATATTTTTAACTGTTTTGTCAATTCACTTTATTGTATTTTTCATTTGTAGTCACTGTTCAATTGACTTCTATTCCCATTTGCTTTACTTTTTAAAAGCTCACATTCATATAGAATGTTGATACAGTTTCTTCCCCCTGTAACCAAAGACACTGAGAGTAAGGCAGTTAACTTTAGGAATGTTTTGTCCAACTGTCCCATTGTTTCAGCAATTGATTTTATAATGAATTCTGTGTTAGTTGCAACAGCCTTTTTAAGAGAAACATTTTGTTGTTTTTTATAAAATATATATATATTTTAGCATAAATTCCAGACACTTGTGTTGCTGAAGATTACCTCATACTAATTCATAATTAATTTGTTAAGTAGTAGTGGTTTTCGTAAGTATGCATATAAATGTATGTAAGTTACTGGTAAAGCCAAGTGTTTTACTTTAAATCTTCGATTATTACAATTTATTACATATTAGAATCACAAAATTACTAAGAATATGCTTTCTGTATTAAAAAAAAATATTGTTAGAACATCTCATTTTTCAGATGCTCTGTTAGAAATCTCTACTGGTTTATATGATTATTTTCCTGTTTCCTCTGTGTAACAAGGAATATCCATATCCACAAAGAAGGTTTAAATAGAACCAAAAGAAAAGTAAATATAAAAGGGAAATATGTCATTATAATGCTCAGTCCCAGTCATGTGATGTCTTAGAGGAGCTCTTAAAAGGAAGATGGGGGAAACAGAGAGCACTGAGAACTGAAAAACAAGGTCAGCATGTTGTCAGAGTTTTTAAAGACTTCTTTTCCTCCTGCCTGAGTCACTTTAATCAGTGAACCGTATGCCAGTATCATTATTAGGTAGTATCAGCAGGTCTTACAGCTGAACAGAAGCTGGAGTAAATAAAGCTACTAGCTTAGTCTGAGGTATGACATCCTCAAAGAATACCTGATTCTGTCTTCCCTTTGCTGGATCACGTGGCTAAGTCCGTGACAAATGCAGAATCTCTTTCAACAAGTGGAGTGAGGTCTGCAACATCAAAACAGGTTTGATTTCACCTCAAATCTAAGTCAACTGTAAAACAGTGCAAGACTCTGTTCCCCATATACCTTTCTAAGGGTGGTTCGATAATACTTTGATTGATGGTTGCCAGTAGGGTGATTCATGCAGGCCTGCTGTGGGAACTCACAGGATGGGTACAGAGCTGCAAAGGAAAGTTTCTGTTCTTATCAGAGGAGAGCTGCGAGAGCTGCCAAGGGAGTTTCTGTTCCTCTATCCAAGGGACTAACTCTTCTTATCCGAGAAGAGTTGGCAAGACTGCACTGTCCTTAAACAGGATGGTAGAGTTCATTGCCAAGGATGAGGCAGCTGAGGATGAGGAAGACCTAGCTGGGTATGGGGGGTGCACGACCCCCATACTGGGGGGCACGCAGCCGCAGAAAGACCAGAGACCGACACTGCTGCGTGGGGTTGCCGCCTTGAGCCGCTGCCTCCTGGCATGTACTGGCCATGCGTGCCAGGACTAAGGGGCTCTATAAAAGCCGGACTATATGGAACACATACAGTAAACAAGCCATGATAATTAATGATAATTTTGTGATGTGATTGAGTGCACGGATCCTCGACACCCTACTACAATCTTATACACAAAGATTTTCTAAGTGTCTAGGTCAGCACTGGTGTAACGTACAGCTTCTAGGTTTCACTCATATTTATTGACTATTGTGGAGGGTTTGACCTTAGCTGGATGCCAGGTGCCCATCAAAGCTGCTCTCTCACTCCTCCTCCTCAGTTGGACAGAACAGAGAAAGTATAACAATAATCTTGTGGGTCAAAATAAGGACAGGGAGGGATCATTCAGCAATTATTGTCATGGGCAAAACAGACTTGACTTGAGGAAGTTAATTTATTGCCAATCAAATCAGAGTGGGATAACAAGAAAAACCCAAATCTTAAAACACCTTACCCCCACCCCTCCCTTCTCTCCAGGCTTATCTTTACTCCAAATTTTCTCTACCTCCTTGCCCCCAGAGGTGCAGGGGAATGGAGAATAGGGGTTGCGGTCAGTTCATCATATGTTGCCTCTGCTGCTCCTTCCTCTTCAGAAGAAGGAGTTCTCACACTCTTCCCCTGCTCCAGCATGGGAGATAGTTCTCCATGAACTTCTCAGATGTCAGTCCTTCCCATGGGCTACAGTTCTTCACTAACTGATGCAGCATAAGTCCCTTCCACAAGGTGCAGTCATTCAGGAGCAGTTTGCTCCATTGTGAGTCCCCCATGGAGTCACAAGTTCTGCCAGCAAACCTTCTCCAACATGGGCTCCTCTCTCCATGGGTCCATAGATCTTTCTAGGAACCTTCTCCATTGTGGGTTTCTCATGGGCCACAGCGTCCTTTGGGCATATGCCCTTTCTCTGGCATGGGGTCCTCCATGGGCTGGATATCTTCTCCACTGTGGGCCTCCATGGGCTGCAGGAGGACAGCCTGCCTCACCTCCATGGGCTGCAGGAAAATCTCTGCTCCACTGTCTGGAGCACCTTCTCTCCCTCCTTATTCGCTGACCTTGGTACTTGCAGAGTTGTTTCTCTTATATTTTCTCACTTCTCTCTATAGCTGCTATTCTACAAGAGTTATTTTTCTTTCCCTACACTTCTTAACTATGTTATCACAAGGGCCGTAGCACCATCACTGATTAGCTCAGCCTTGGCCAGCAGATCTATTTGACATGGGGGAAGTTTCTAGCAGCTTCTCACAGAATCCACATCTATAGCTCCCCTGCTACCAACACCTTGCCATATAAACCCAGTGCAACTTTATACCTGACATCCAGCTTGCCATTGACTCACATCATCACCTGTTCTCTCAGCAGGAAGAGCAGCACTGGAGTGTTCTCTGCTCTCAAAGTTCTGCCATCTCAGAGCTGCATCTTTCATCATGACCTTGGTCAGAGCAGAAGGTGTCCTTTCTGGTATCGAGTTCAACCCTGCCCAGTGCCAGAGGTCAAGAGCACATATTTTCTTTTAGCTGCTTATAGTGATATGTAACCACAGAGCCACATCATCAGCCGAAGGCCAACAGCACCTGTATTTTTGTAAAGGTCATGGGGCGCATCAATCCAGTCCCTCTCTTCCTGTCTTTAGTCCTATGTGGTACAGGGATCAGAAATCCTTCAGCCACATTAAAGGGCCTTTGCCCACATGATGCTCTGTCAGCAATCAGTGCAGATCTATTACCTTGAGTGTTTTGGGTCATTTTTAAATACAGATTTTCCATGGATGATTCATGTACTTTCTGGGCTTGAAAAAGAGCTGAATGGACGTGCATGAAGAAGGGTATTTCGAAACCCTATCAGGGTCTCTAGTCTGCATCCTCTGTGAAAAAGCTGAATCTTGTAACAGCTTAATAGATATGGATTAGTTGGTCCTATCCAGTACACTCTGCCTACTAGTGGAAGGTATCTGGAGCCAAGTCATTTGATAATACAGTTTCCAGACATATCCTATGGAGAAAGAGTGGGGCAGATTAATATACATGGGAGCAGACCAACATGCCCAGTTACACTAATTATTTTGTGTTTGCCTCTTCCTTCTGGTCCTGCTTTCTCCGAGGATGAGAGCTGTATCAGCTAAGAGGATACATGCTGTGAAATAGGGGGTGTATTCTTCTTGGTCAGCTATTGAGGGACACCAGTTTTTAATATTCAGTAAACTTTCCCTGGACACTTGTAATTTTTTTGTCTGGTCTTTGAAGATGACATTTCTGCTAGTCACTACTATCCCTTGGACAGCTTGATGAGAGCTTGGTCCTTGGGATTTTCACTCAACAAATGTGCTTCAGCCGTCACTTTGCAGTCATTCCTAAAGCAATATCAGACTTTCATCCTGGCCTGTTTCTTGATTAAGAGATTAATTAACCTTCCTGTTTATTTCTCTAGGTCTCATGCTTTCAGATGTGATGCAGCACTTCTCCCTCAAAGTCAAAAAGACTATTTTTTTTATCTTCACAGGAGTGGGCATTTAAAAATATCTCTTTGGCTGCACATTTCCAACTAAAGGAAGGGTTGAGGCTCAGTTCTACGCCTCTGGTGATTTCCAAGAAGATACTCATCTATATCCAGATTATCTGTGAAACTGGAAAAGCTCCACATAATTCCAGTGGAAGGTCAGGGAGCATCCTGCAGGAGCTTTTACATTTGCCATGCCTGGTATCTTGATCCTGAAAATGCTTGTGTGACTAATTACCTGATTTTCTACCCACACTTCAGTAGGCTCAGTTCCACTTGCAAACCAAACAGAGAAGTACGGTTAAAATTATCACCGATGAAACAATAATTCGAGATTCTCATCTAGTTGCTTTCTGGTAATGTATTGCTCAGAATATAGGGATTCCAAGAAGACAGAAATGCTTTTCCAAAGACTGTGGATTCGCATATAAATTGGTCTTCCAGAGCAGTCTGTCTTCACTTCTGCAGTTCTTTTGATGTATGATTTTTGGTTTTGAGGGAACAGAACATGCACTTAGCAGTAGGACACAGTACACTGGACTGTATTATGTACAGGAAAATGTTTCTGCTCTCAAGGGGCAGGACACAGCTACATCTAGTGTAGAAATGTGTAATCTGTGTGTAGAATCTAACACTAATTATTGGCAAGTAATATTTCTTTCCAGATTTATTGCATCTTGGAAATTAGATTCTGCTATGTATCTTACATTTCTTGAAGGCTCAGGCTTCTTTGCCACACATGGTTTGGTTATATTCATAGGGGTCTGCTTTCCCCAGACTTGGGTATATACATATCCTGCTTAGAAACATAATAAAAGGAACCGTTTAAACTCCTTTTCCTATGAATCTTTGCTGGTCCACCACAGGAGCTACAAAATAAAATTTATTAATTTATTATGCCATTATATTCAAACACTAACACAACAGTGCAGCATTAGGGTGTAATGCAGAAGACAGCTGGATTACTTAAAGAACTAGACATTACTACTAAAATACACTATTTGACATTACTCATTAAACTGTATTTGAGTAAATGCTTTTTAGCAATATAACTGAATTCACAGTAACTGAATAATTCTGTCTTTAATTCTGTTTTAACTTGCTGTTTCTAAGCATCCATACTGCTGTCTTGCCTAGGCATACTGCTCAGGTAATGCCTTAGTCTGATAATAAGAACCTCAGTCCTAAGGCTATTGAAGTCAGTGGAAGCTGTAGACAGATTTTAACAACACGTACTTTTTGCTGAAATGTAGGTAGAAATTCAAAACTCCAGCCAGTCTTTACTCATGCTGATATTGCAGATATCTTGGCAGTAGAGTTGTGAAATAGCACCTATACATATCTGGTCAGGGAAATAAAAAAGAAAAATAGTATTATTTTCTGGGAATTAATAATTTCCAGGGGTAATCAGGTAAAACATCAGGAAATGTTTCTTTTCTTCTGCATTAGACAAGTTTTTCTCAGAAAACAAAAAATGGTAATGCCCATGATCTATACCTTGGTATGACACAGTGTGCTTGAGTGCTTGTGTCCGTGCACAGAGAAGGGTGGAAATTCAAGTGTTAGAAGGAGTGGGGGACATCTTTGACAGTGACACCAGATTAAAGTGAATGTCAAAATAAGGACTCTGTTAGGAATATGTTGTAAACCAATGTGGTTTTTTCACATAATTTTCCCTTTTGATTCAAAAGTATACTCACGTAAACATATTTTTCATTAGACTTCCTTCTTTTTGTGAATCTGAATTACTAGCATCTGTCTTGTCGAACATTCTATGCTGATAGAGCAGTTCTGTAATTACCATATGCTTTTATATAGGAACAAATTTTGTCACCGTAACAGTTAATTTACGAGTCTGATATGGCAAGTCTACGTGCAGTGGGTTAAGACATAACTGCTGTTAGCTGTTCGCCTCACCACTCCGTCAGAGTTACTGAGTGTGTACTTGAGACATAGCCTCTGCAGCTCCCAGCAGAACAGGCTGCACCAGAGGACTAGGCTGCCTGGGTCCAACACACAGGTTCCTCTCTGCTGACTGGTGGGAGGCTGTGATCTCTGGCAGAGCCACAAGGAGAAAGGTTGGTACTTCCAGTGCCTAAAACTGTCACTGCTGGTTTTGCCAGAGAATATGTTAAATTAATCATAACTAAGATGCTAGAAAAAGGTTTCCTATTTACTGCAGTGTACTTTAAACCTGGTGTTTTACAAAAAATACTTGCAATGAATTGAGGCTTTGATCTGTTCCTTCTAGAAAATGAAAGCAAAACAAAACAAAAATGACCAACCAACCAAACCAAACAAACCAATAGATGGCCACCTAAATGCACTTGCTTTTACATAGCTCCTGTGCCCAAAGCATACTGAACCCACAGTGTCTCTAGCTCAAGGTAGTACAGTACCTATAAATACACTCCAAAGTGAAATAATTTGTTACTTTTCTGCAAGCTGTCCCACTTTGAATAACTGAATGTTAGGCTAGCCAGAGATAGAGATAAAATGGTTATATTTTAGGGCTCAGTTGTAAAATAGGTTATTTTAAATCTTTAAAGGTAAAAGAGAGGGTTTCAGCAGAGGTTATTTTTTTTGCCTTTGCTTGGTTTGGGTTCTGTTTTGGTTTGTTTGGTTTTTTTTTTTCTTTATCTGAGTCTCCCAAAACATTGTACAGTGCTGGAATCTATGAGTAAAAGAAGATGATGGCATTACACTATTAGGAGTTTTTTAGGACCTGATAAATCTTCTGATATAAGCTCTACATGGAAGATAAGCAGGTTTTTGAGTGTCAGGGAAAGAAAAGTGGTGGAGATTATGACATACATAACAAATGTTAGGTACACACAATACCTCATGGTCTTGTGTAGCACTAAATATGTTACTAAAAGCACTATAAATAAGAATATGATAATAAATAACAAATAATCATAAATACCATAAACGTCTGTGCTGTTATATGTCAAAATATGTTGAAAGCTGTTGCTTGGGTCCTGCCTCTTGTAAACAGGCAGGGACTTAAAAGTATGGTGGACAGGTGGAACTATTTATAAAGGAGTTCATGTTTCCTCCATTTTCCAATAGTCATCAAACTTTTGTTTGGAAATACTGAATTAAGAGATGTTGGAAGCAAGACTTTGAAAACAGAATACATACTGAGGCACTGGTGTCTTGAAGATACAGTTTTGGGTACCAGACACTGAAAACAGAAAAAAAAACAAAACAAAACAAAGAATGTATATGTTGAAACAAGCAAAATCTAGGATATTTTTTCTCACTGCTTGCTGCTCCACAAAGCTGTGAATACTTGACATTTTCTAAGGAATCATTATTCATTGTATTTCTATAATTTCTTTTCATGGGTGAGAAATGTGCATATTTTATCTCTTCTTTCTACATATACCACACTGTTTCTATCATTTTCAGTGCACATCACCGAAATTTTCTGCTTCCCGTTAACAGGTTTTTTCCATTTGAAATGTATATGTAGTTTGATATAATGTCTTCCTGCATAATTTTACTTACATGTTAAGGTATACAGATCATTTAATATCTTCATTGAACAATATTCATATGGATTTTTTAACCATCCATTTTCTGATACCTTTACTTGTTCATGAGTGCTATTAAATACTGTGTTGCATTTAACCATTTCTAAGCTGTTCCATTTCCTTGTGACATAGTCAGCCATGATCTCAGCCTTTGCTGTATATGAACTATTATCACTCAGGCTGAGAATCATGCTGAGAATTTGATGGAATGGGAGAGTGAAAGACTGAGCTATGTGTCTGAAGTATGTGTAACCCAGTAGAAACATCATAAATAATCACTATTAGGTGTACTTTCTTCACGCCTCTGGCAGCAAGTGGATTTCTGGTCTGCTGTTGGAACTCTTTCTGAAGTTCATAACCAAGATGAGTGGGAGTTCATAACCAAGTTGAGTGGGACTGTTGATATGCTTGAGGGTCAAGGGTATGAGCTTCAACAAGGCCAAGTACTGGGTCCTGTACTTGGGCCACAACAACCCCAGGCAGCACTACAGGCTTGGGAAAGAGTGGCTGGAGTGCTGCCTGGCAGAAAGGGACCTGGGGGTGTTGATTGACAGCCATCTGACCATGAGCCAGCAGCGTGCCCACACGGCCAAGAAGGCCAACGGCATCCTGGTTTGTATTAGAAATGGTGTGGACAGCAGGACCAGGGAGGTGATTGTCCCCCTGTATTCTGCACTAGTGAGGTCACACCTCGAGTACTGTGTTCAGTTTTGGGCACCTCAATACAAGAAAGACATGGAGGTGCTGGAGTGGGTCCAGAGAAGGTTGATGGAGCTGGTGAAGGGCCTGGAGAACAAGTCTTGTGAGGAGGAGCTGAGGGAACTGGGGTTATTTAGTCTGAAGAAAAGGAGGGTGAGGGGAGACCTTATCACTCTCTACAATTACCTGAGAGGAGGTTATAGAGAGGTTTATGCTGGGCTCTTCTCCCAGGTAACTAGTGATAGAACAAGAGGAAATGGCCTCAAGCTGCACCAGGAGAGGTTTAGACTGGACAATAGGAACAAAATTTTAACTGAAAGGGTTGTCAGGCATTGGAAAAGCCTATCCAGGCCAGTGGGTGAGTTACCATCCTTGGATGTGTTTAAAAGCCATTACAAATGTGGTGCTTGGGGATATGGCTTAGTGGTGGACTTGGCAGAGTAGGGTTAATATTTGGACTCGATGATCTTAAAGGTCTTTTCCAACCTAGATGATTCTTTGAATTAATGTTCTAAGTTCTTTTATCATCCATTACCTTCAATTTCACCATCTTCTTCATCCTGGCCCCCACTTCCCCAACAAAAGAAAACCATATACAAAAGCTACCTCTCGATTCTAACTGGAATAAGGTGAGGGGTTTCTTTGTTTGGTTGGTTGGTTCTGGTTTTTTTTTTAACTTTTTTTTATTAGAAAGTTCTTGAAATTAATTTCAGAGATATTGTGTGAGCATGTCAGCTATGCAAAAATAGTTTAGACACGTAAAATGTGATGTTAACTAGATCTGGATAGGATACTTTTTTGATTGCACTTGCATACAATAAGGGTAGTCATGATGGCTGATAGAGGATTTCTGCTGAGGTGATGGACATTGTATAAGTCATATGGAGCTGCTGTAATATCTGAAGATGTTGGATTCTTCAATATTCAATAACATTTATTTGTCTAGTAGGAAGCAAGATCAATGGTGTTTTCTCAGAAGTCATTCACTGTAGAACTAAAATTAATTGCTTAAAACATAATAATCACAATCTCATTTGTGATCTGGAAGCTAATTAGATAGATCAAAATATAAGTCAACACTGCTTTCTAATGCCTGTATTTATTTTAAAGTCTATGGCTGGGACTTCTAGATACACAGGATAGACTTTAGCCTAGTAGTATCTATAAATTAATCTGTATTGTATAATAACTGTATATAACTTCCTTCCTTCCTTCCTTCCTTCCTTCCTTCCTTCCTTCCTTCCTTCCTTCCTTCCTTCCTTTCTTCCTTCCTTCC
>JANIJG010026150.1:7060-19128 GCA_024611175.1 Megaceryle torquata | reverse complement strand
AAATTGGGCAGGATTGTTAAGATGCTTGAAGGTAGGAAGGCTCTGCAGAGGGATCTGGACAGGTTGGATTGATGGGCCGAGGCCAGTTGTATGAGGTTTAACAAGGCCAAGTACCAGATCCTCCATTTTGGTTACAACAACCCTCTGCAATGCTGCAGGCTTGGGGTGGAGTGTCTGGAAAGCTGCCCAGTGGAAAAGGACCTAGGGATGTTGGTCAACACCCAGCTGAACATGAGCCAGCAGTGTGCCCAGGTGGCCAAGAAGGCCAACGGCATCCTGGCCTGTATCAGAAATAGTGTTGCCGGCAGAAGGGAAGTGATCATGGCCCTGCACTCAGCACTGGTGAGGCCACACTTTCAGTATTGTGTTCGGTTCTGGGCCCCTCACCGTAGACATTGAGTTGCTGGAGCGAGTCAAGAGAAGGGCAATCAAGCTGGTGAAGGCTCTGGAGAACAAGTCCTGTGAGGAGAGGCTGAGGGAATTGGGATTTTTTTAGTCTAGAGAAGAGGAAGCTATGGGGAGACTTTATTACTCTCTAGAGCTACCTGGAAGAAGGTTGTAGAAAGGTGGTGGTTGGTCTTTTCTCTCAACAGTAAATAAGGACAAGATTAGAGGAAATGGCCTAAAGTAGTACCAGGGGAGGTTTAGATTAGATATTAGGAATAATTTCTTTACTAAAAGAGTAGTCAGGCACTGTAATAGTCTGCCTAGCAGGGGGTGTTAGAGTCACTATCCCTGGAGGTATTAAAAAAATATGTAGATGAGGCACTGTTGTTGTTGTTGATGGTTAGATGTGGTAATCTTAGAGGTCTTTTCCAACTATGACAATTCTGAGATTCTGGGGTCCTGTGCTTCTCTTCCTCCCCTTCCTCCACTTCTTCCTCCCTTTGCCCCTTCCCTTAATGATTCCTTTCCATCTCTTCATTCTTCCTATAGAGCAGTTTTTAATATACTTTCTCACAGAGCTTTAATTTAATACATGTATTCTATACATTGTATAGACTTTCTTGGCCAATAAATGGTCTTTCTGTTTTTCCAGTGGTGGGGATGAGGGAAAAGAACAAGTGAGTGCCTTACCCTGTGCCTTCTCAGCTGGAGGATGTTGAACCGGAAAGAGGTTTTGATTGCTTTTTGCCATTAGCAGTAATCACATTTGCAAATAAAAGCTCACTGAAAATCATAAAGTTAGTAAGTTTAAGTATTATTAAGTAGGTTGTACATTGACTTCCAGGTTATACATTGACTTTCAGCTACTATCTTTAGATCTACGTATATTGATAATGAATCACAAAGAATCCCATATACAAGCACTTCCAGAAAGGAAAGGTTATAACGATTTTCCTGTAAAAATTATTTAGGTGGCCTAACCTGCTCAGTAAATTTATCTTTCCTTCATAGAAATTGTCAGTTTCAGTCATATAACTTGAGACATCTCAGATATGTATTCTACATATTATTTTTTTCTGATATAATGCCAATAAATGGCTAATGTTTAATAATTAGGTATTTATTCCTAAAATAAGTGAAGGAAAGATAATGGTGAAGTGGTCAGAGGCTTCCTAGATGAGATTTAAATCTGAAAATCATCCTTGCTGGAAGGTATGAAGGAAGTACTTCTACTGATTTCTTTTTAACATAAATTCAGGAGTTCTAAAGGAAGCTGATTCACAAAAAAAATGCTTGACTTCAGAAATTGGAGGAAATTTAAACTTTAGTTTTGAGTAGTAGGGTCTTTTTGCAGCTGGTTGTGATAGCCTCCAAAACTTTGATCTGATACCTGATATAGACTGAAACTTAAATAGTATTGTAAACAATATATGAGAAATGAATAAGACATGAAGCTGAAAATTAAGCAAATATGTTTATCCCTTGTATAGATTTTAGCACCACATCCTCAATCATTTTGATGGACACTGAAATGAGTGGTGCCCTCTTTATTTACTGATGTTCTGAAAGAGAAATACCAAAATGTCTGCTTCACTATTTGTGTAATTCCTGCTGTTTCATTGGCTTTACCTTTGCCAGCATGCTTTTGGATACTACTTTAGGCTACTTTAGCACATTGAATCACTGCTACCACAGGTGGATTTTTACATTATAAATTAGTTTTCTTCATTATTTCCCTCTCATTCCCTAATGATCATGGGGACATTAGAGGAGCAGTAAACATCATGCTGTTGAGAGCAGAATAGTGCACCTGCACCCCACAGTGTATGCTGAAGCAGCAAGTACATAGCTACTACCCCATCACTTGAGTCAGCTGTGTCCTCCCCTGCAGGGCATTGCTTTAAGGCCATGCTCTCACACAACATGCAAACTTCAGCTCTATCATCAGGCTAAGTAATAAGACACAAATGCCTGAAGAGCAGAAGACAATGGACAGACCAATGACTGCAGCATTGCTGGGCTATATAGCTAGCCTTGACTTATTTTTTATAGGCATTTCTAGAAGGCACTTAATCACTACTGCTCCAGGTTTATTTATGTACAAAATAAGACTAATGATTATTTAAATCAATCCATTAGGTTAAGTCTCCATGTTATTTTCAAGCAGTTTGCTTTATTGAACATCTTACATAAATGACAGCAGTGACAACTTTTTTTTAACAACCTAATTCTGTGGAATATATAGTTGGGTTTCTGTCTATTGTGTGTGCGTTTTTAGTTGAACATAATTTTTTTTGTGAGACATGATGTTAGAATAATAAATTCAAAGATCTACACAAGGAAAAACAGTAGTATTTTACAAGCTGGCAGATGATTTATCAGAATTTGAATATTTGTTCTAAGCAGCTACCAAATGTTCTTATGGTTACTTAATATATTTAGTTAAAAAGTGGCATCATGATATACTGTAAATTATTGTAACATAAATAAAAATATTGAATATAATTTGTATGTTACAGGACAAGCCACATTTCCTACACTAATAATTAAAATAATACTTTAAAAAGTAAATAATAAGAATCAAAAAAGCTAAGGCCGACAAATAACATTTCATAATTAAACCTTTTCCTGAAGTTTTGATAGATTAGCAGTTTTCAATATTTTTAATACTACTGTCACAAATAAACAAAGATAGGATACAATGAGTTTGTATGATGGTAGTTTTGAGCTTGGTGTTTTGGAAAAACTTGAGTTCCAAAGGGTTTGGCTCAAAGTCATATACAAGCTTTTCTGAGTTACTGTAGCTCAAATACCTGTTTCTAAACATGAAAGTGTTTGCAGGAATTGTAAATTCAAGATATATCATCAATCTTTGTAAGTTCCTATACAATTTTCAGGATTTTTTTTTCCCTAGTGTCAACCAAATATTTTATAATATCATACAGATATAAAGTCTCTGTCTTTAGCAGAACTCTCTCTTCCTGGAAGACAAGAATTTAATGCTACTGAACAGGAAAAGCTCTCAACCATTTAACATTGATTCAAACATCAGGAGTTTTTGCAACCAACTTTTCAGAAAATAAGTTCAGTCTCTGTAAGAAGACAGCTTCACTGGATTGAAAAGTAAATCTAAATTATCCTAGATGATCTCTGGTCAAGTGGACTTTCTAATGAGCTATTGCTTACATGTGATTTAGGTCAGAGTTACTCAGTAAATGCATGCTACAAATTGGTATAATAAAACTATATATAAAATGTAACTTTAAAAGTTTCCCATAGAACATACTGATAGAAGGGTCTTACATATTATTAATGCTAATCATATTTTAAATCATGTGTTGACTGTTAATTTTTTTTTTAATAGCCTTTTCTAGGCAACTGCTCAGGAGTTAATTTTACTTCTAAAATCATGTGCTATATTTTATGAAACTATAAATGTATCCTTTACTTTACATCCACTATTATTATTTTCCCATTTTAGCTGTGCTGTTAAGAATCATAAATAATGCCTTTTAGCTTCATACTAATGCTTGCAGAGTGCATTTAATAAATATAAACATCTTTTAAACACAGATAGGCATCTGACGTTAGGTTTTGTGCAGCCACATCTCCTACTGATTTAAACTACAAGTAAAGAAATGCCTATTGCATAATGACTAAATTGAATGACTGCTAAATTTACTCCCCAAAAATATTTTTTAAGTTAAGAAGATGATTTTGTGCTGTTGAATTTGTTACTATCCAGTTGCTTTTAAAGAAAAAGAATGTGTCCTTTTCATGAGTAAAAGTCAAATAAGCATCCGAATCTGTGCACAAAAATACATATAAAAGGCAGAGAATACTTTTATCTTTCCAAGACAAGAGAAACTTTTTAGATGTCCCAGAGACACAGGGAAATCCTTTTCCTTTTTTAAAAATTGCCTTTAAGAAAATTCTCAGTAGAAAATCCTGGTATTTCACATGCACTGATTTTTGTTTGAGGAACAGTTCTTTTGATTTCATTTTCTTGCCAGAGAAGGGAGAAAAGAAATATTCATTTATATTCATCAGGAAACATTAATACAGACATTTTACTCTCACTGTTGGTTTAAAATGTCAGTGCAGCTGTACTTAATGCAAAGTTACATTTACACACTAGGAATTCTGTATTAGTAGATCCATGTGGAGATTCCAGTTGCAAAATTGCTACCTTGGTAAGTTCTTAAAGAAATAGTTACCTGCAGCATTATGCTATTAAGTCTTTCTTGATTCAGTTTGGCTTTAAAAGTCTAGATCCTCTTTTTAAAGGGAAAAATCTAAAATTAATGTTTGCCTGCATGCATAACTAAGTTTGCAATAAAGATTTCCATGGGGTTTGAAACATGTAATTTAGTCTTCTTTATATTCAAAGACTAGCAGTCATTTTTGCATTTATGCTTTAACCCCAGGCTCAGTTTAGGGACAGTTTAGATCTATTGTAATGACTATGCAAGAGATCTGTTTCAAAGCACACATCAGAGAGTATCCCACCTCTACAGGCTGTTGGTACTGGTTTTACTTTCCTGGCACTTATTCAGTCCCAAGTAGGATTCTGTAGCAGGGGAAGGAGTCCTCAGAGTAGATACAGAAATGGGGAAAAACTGGTATGGCGTTGCCAGAAGACACCCCATCCCATTCTGCCTTAGCCAGAGAGAGATACCTTCCCATTGGGTACCACAAGCTGCTGCAAGGGCTGTACTCTGCTCCTTGCTTCTCTCACTCCCTTCTGTCTTCTTATCTCCACTGTTTAATGGCCACGGCCAACAAGGCAGCCACTGACTATGACATCCAAAATGAGTTTTTCCTTGCTAGGTGTTGTGAAGTTATCCCTGACACTCTCAGTCTTCTTGAGTGTTAACATCCCACCATGTATTCCTACTAGGAGATGTCAAAAGGGTTTAAACATGCCAGAAGAATCAGAGTTTTTAAGTGATGCCTGAGAGAAACACCAATGAAAAGAAGGAAAAACAAGGAAGTAACTGGTTTCTTTTAAAGAGGTAATGACTAAAATGCCTTCAGACTCACTTCCTGAGCTCAACAGTTTCCTATTTACTACTCCATTAAATCTCCAGTACTCTGCATGGAGATCTGGTTTCTGAGAATGCAAAATACCTAAATGTTCTCTACCTTTTTAACCAGCTTTCTTTCTGAGATCCCATAACAGAAGTCATGGCACTCAGACACTTCAACCAAATATATTATGCTCTCATCCTTTAAAGGCAAACTCTATGACAGCTCCCAAGAGGATGTTCAGGCAGGGCTTGCTGGAGGGGATGGATATTAAAACTGTGAACAGCTTATCTGGGCATCTTCAGGCATAGCAAGCTGGCTTGATGAAAAAGCAGTCAGTTTTGAGACTGTTAGCATAATATGGGAAAAGATTAAACTGAAGCTTAGCAGAAAAGCTTTAACACAGTATGAGAAACTATTCTAGAGACAGAATAGGAACAGAAGGACAAGTAGGAATTGGTCTGAGAAGAAGTATGAAAGTTATTTTGCTACTGCAGTTTACTTATGGCATATCTCTTAAGTCTGAGCCCCTTTTATTATTCTGTTTCCTCTATATCCTAGTACTTGGAAACCATTCTGCACTGTACAGCATAGACTGAATTTTTTGGAAGTTGTTTTCCTGGCTGACATTTCACTTGGAGTGACTCTTCACTGTGCTAGGTAATCCAGGGTGATGGCTGCTGAGAAATGAGGAAAATTTAATGATTCTAATTGACAGGTAGTGAAAAGCTTAGTTCATAGAAGAAATGAAACTAAGACAAATAGAGACTCATCTGTTAAAAACAAGACTGTGAGAGGACTTGAACTCCACTGGGAACAGAATGTGAGTGTTTGGGAGCAAAATGATTAGCAGACTTTTCCAAATGTTCTACTAATGTTCTCAAAGCCCACCATTCCCAAGTATCTTCTTCCTCAGTATCAGGACTAAAATCCAGCCTTTTCTCTCTTCCAAACTACATAATTTCTCACTTTCTTCAAACTACATTGCTTTGACCTGCCATAGGTGCAGAATGCAGCTCAGTCTATGTCCTCCAAGGAAAAAAAAATTCACTGAAAGAATTTCAGCCTTTGTAAATCTACCCTGGAGATCAACTTTACCTGCCATATTTATTGTTAATATTTTTGGTGCAGAAAATAAGAGATTCAGAGAAGGAATCTTTTTATTTTATATAGTTATTTAGGCAATTAGATGGCTTTCTGCAAAATTAGCTTGAATTAGTGAGTGCTTTGAATACATAAGGACTCTTCATGTAACTACACTTAGTGAGAGAGGGAAAAACTTTTGAGAAACAGAAAAACAACCTGTGAGGGATGCAAAATGTAGAAAGGTAGAATGTCAAATAATTGAGAAAAAAATGAGGAAAGAAAGACAGTGGATACTCTTTCAAGCAATGTCTGTGACCAAAGGAAGTAGACACCATGGGTTTTATTTAGACTCTTACTTGCCCAGTGGGGAAAGGGATCCTTCAGCTGGTTGGAGGACTGAACCCATGGTGGCTGCTGAGGTACTCTTTCAGTCTTCAGAATGAGTTAGTTGATGTCCACACGTAATGGAAATGGGAAAGACGCTATTTGGTTAGTGAGCTATGGCCTTTCTGACCATGTATACAAAGGCAGTACCTCTGAAGTCTTATTTCTGAATTTATTTTCTGCAGTATGCCTATAAGCATAGCCTTGAGACAGCTGTGGAAAAGCTGCTTTGGTTTTTCAGGGTTGTTCTCAGAAGAGAGAAGCCAGGGCTAGAAATCAAGTGCCTACTACATCTGTTTATGTGTATCCAGTTAGCAAAAAAAAAAGAGGTGCTTAGCTAGTGTTTCACAGACATGTAATAGAAGAACTCAAACTGGCTGGAACTTATTCTTATAAAAAGAAATAGTTTCTATTATATAGGGATGGATTAAGAAGAAGGAGATTGATAAATATTTCTCAAACATCTGTTAGTGACTTCTTGACTCAGCCTAGCCCACTGTGAGCTGGAATGAGGTGTTAGCACAGTTATTAATCAAGACTGTAGATACTGACAAGATATTCTGAAATGTTGATTATTTTCTAATTGTAAGTTTTAAAATTTGCACATTTACAAGTATATTTTAAGTAGGAAAAACTAAAGAATTAGTGGAAAAGTTTATATAGATATTTGTATTTTAACACAATACTATACAATGACTACAAAAGAATCTTTTTCGTATTCATCTCATTTATGCTGTGAAAGACTTGTTGCTTAAACCAACATGAAAACTCTTTGCCCTTGGAGATGCATATTGATGAATATAAGAGGTCTATTTCTTCAAAAGATAAGAATCATGCTATTGTGCTGCGTTTTAATGGTGTGAAATATGAGGTGTTCACCCTGGAATTGATTATTGTGGATTGGATTTAGATATCCTAGAGAGAAGGTGATTTGAAAGTTAGATTAATTAAATGAACCCATGGTTTGTCACCAAAGTTTGATTTTTATATTAAACTGGTTTTCTCCTATCTTCTTTCGAATTTTATTTTAACACTGATCTTACACATTGAAAAATTACAATATAAAAATGAAAGTGTACTGTTTAGTTTTCCTTTGTCCCACATTTATTCTTTTACTGAAAGTGATTACAGTGGATGTGAAAAATGTCTAAGACTGGACACTTGGTAAATTCACAATATTTCCTAATCAGTAGAGCACTGTTTGTGGGCTACTGATACCTTTGTTCTATTTCCAGTTTTACATCTGGGCTGACACTTAATCGTAGCTACAGTCCATTCTTCTGTCTTTGAAGTGGGGATGATGACACTGAGAATCTTTGTCAAATTAACTTACACATTTATTACAGGCCTCCTTAATCCAAAACTTACATTAATTTAACTTGTACAAAGAACATCTTGATTTAGACCATATTGGGATAGTGACTTTTCAGATTTATATAGCCTAGAAATTTCAAGGATAAAAATCCTTTGTCACCATTCCTTGTAGGGGAGTATCGGTACTGAGTTTGAGGTAATCTCCAGGAAACATGATCTTCCTTTGTTTTCCTCAGTTGTAACTTCTCAAACACTGAACAAACATAACATGCCCCTCACGGCTGTTGGAAAGATATGAACAACTTTTTAAAGTGACAGAGCAAGAACAGCTAAGAACCCAGATGATTCTCTGATTTATTGCCTACAACTTCTGGCTTGGCTCCCTCCCTGTTTTCTGAAGAGGAAACATCAGACTGATGAGACATAAAGAATAGATACCATTCAGCCCCCTGATCTATAGTCTTTCAAGTAGTCCAGTGAACTCAGCACCTGGGAACAGTGTAGAAACAGGGGAGGAGAGTGTGGAAAAGTGAGCATGTCTATAAAAAAAAAACAAAAACAAACCACCCAGTACGCTGCTATAAGTAGTCTGAGCTCTGAAAATAAAAGGGTTTTTTTAAATTCCACTGGAATTTATCCATGAAATATTACTCACCCATTTTGATCATTAAAGTCACATAACAATTTAGAGCCAGAGGGATCTCTCGGTAAAAACCCAGTACAACCCTCTGCGCAAAGCAGGGCTAACTTTGAAGTTGGATCAGGTTGCTTAGGGCTTCGTTCTGTCAAGTATCTCAGAGATGAAGAGTCCACACCCTACTTGGTCAAACTTTTACAGTGTTTTACCATCCTTTGATTTTTTTTTTCAACTTTTGTATCTATACTGAGAATATATAATATTCATAATGTCACATAACTTAGATTTTGCTTTCCACAGCTTGTATGTGTTGCATCACTGAGCACCTCTACAAAACCTGGCTGTGCTTTTTTTTTTTAGTTACCCGTTACCTGAAGACAATCTGGTTTTGTACTGAGAAGGCCAAAACACAGTATGATACACCAGACTCACATCTTCAAAAACTGAAGAGCCAAAATCTTGAACTAATTGCAAGAGCAAAAATAAATTTTAATCTCATACCTGGCAACTCAGGCCAAGGAAAAGGAGAAGCTAAAATGCATAACAATAAGCATAATCATATTCATGCTTATTAATAATAATGTGCAAGTATACATGAAAATATTCATGAAAACTTTTCTTTAATGCCTCCCAGCAACTTCCATGCAATACAGACAAATGAGAACAGATGCTTTCTAGCAGTTGTTATCAGACTTGACATTAGATGTACACAAACCAGATTACATGGTCCAATTGCAAGTTATTATTTTTGTGTTTTCTGGTCTTTTTCCTTTACCATCATGTTCCATATTTTACCAAGATACAATATCAAAACAAAGGGCATATGGCCTGAGCAACACTATAGAATGAGTAATTCTGAGAAAATCTGTGAGCTGAGACAAAGTTTAATACAGGAGAAAAAAAAAAAAAAAAAAGTAGAACAAACAAACAAACAAAAAAAAATCCAAGAAAGAAAAGCAACTGATGCAAAAAAACCCCCAAAGTTACTCACCATTTTGATCTGATCAAGGTCCAGCCAGTCCCAAGCAATGGCAGCCCCAGCAAACTTTCCATCCCCCAGCTTTTATTGCTGAGCATGATGTCATATGGCATGTAGTATCCCCTTGGTTGGTTAGGGTCAGCTGTCCCAGCTGTGTCCCCTAACATCTTCTTGTGGACCCCCAGCCTATTCACTGGTAGAGCAGTCTGGGGAGTAGAAAAGGCCTTGATACTACGTGAGCACTGCTCAGCAATAACTAAAACATTGGTGTGTTATCAACACTATTTTCATCACAAATCCAAAACATGACACTATACAAGCTACCATGAATTAAATTAACTCTATCACAGCCAAAAACAGTGAAAAGTGCTATATTACCTACTTTTTGCCCTACAGGAAAGAAACAACTCAAACAGTTGTCTCAAAAAGTCAGTAAAGAAGTGAACAGGAGAGAAAGAACCAACTATAAAATATAAATGCAAGGAATTTATATTCTTACCTTCCCCTTTTACTTATTGCTATGATATTCCTTTGGATGGACAGTCAAGCCCTCTTTCTTCTCTTTTCATGAAAGTATAGGCTATGGAAAGATTGTCTTTATATCTCTCCAAGTAAATTTCCAACGTGAGAATATAAGGACATAGCAATAACTGAGAGTAAAGTAGTTGACATGGCAACAGCAAATATCCAGAAGACCTTGTGCAGTCTCTCAAGATAGAAAAAGTTGATTTTCTTCAGTAACGAGGTGGGGGAGGGGGAATAAAGGAAAGAATACCTCAAACTTTAGATACACAATTGCATTCTAATAGTATAACAATTGAATTGCCTCACGGCCTGTTTTAGAACTGGCAGTGAAATTAAAATGAAGAGTAGTATTAACATTATAAATGAGAAATCATTTACTTAGAGGGCTGTGTTCATTACTAGCTGTTTGCTGCTGACCTTTGCATGTCAGTTATTAGATTTGCCTTAACATCTAAGGATATATTAAAAAGGGTATAACAGGTGAAGGTATTAGCTTTCTGTGCAGCTCAGAAAAGCACCATTTTGTTTTGTGCACTTTTTTTTCCATTATGCATTAAGAGTTAAACAAATATCTTGCAAATATGAAGAAAATGCTGTTTAATTCCTTTCCTATCTGACTGCAACATTTGCAAGTCTACTCCTGAATTATACATACCAATTTTACTGTATTAAAACAATCTCTTATTTTTTTCCATAAGTGATATTGTAATCTAAACACACAATTGCACTCAATTTCTTGCCTGTTTTATCAAAAGTTCATTACAGGGCCCATGTGCATGGAACATAGGGAACTATGGTTGAAGAGCAGTTTTAACATCATACGATGTCCCCCTTTCTATTTAATTAATCTACAAATTAAAATACAACAGCAATAATATTTTAATATCTCCAATTAAATCACTGCCTATTCCAGGTTCTAATGCTCACCATGTGTCAGACCTTGCTTTTAGCTTGATCCAAAACCCATTGCATCCTGAATGGAATATGAGGGAGCAGGTGTTTACTAAACAGTTCTGTTGTTTCTTGAAAGGTTGAAGTTAATAATTAGTGAAAATAATATCTTAGACTTCCTCTGCTGTTGACAAGACTGGTTTTTGCACAGATATTGGGAAGGAGAACCAATAGGTCCTGAGAAGAATATTGACTCCTGACTATAAAATGCAAATTCATTTTGAGTGAGAAATACCGCAAATGAGGAGACACTGTCCTCAATGAACAATGGTCTGCTACAGTTCAGCAGAGAGATTTGTCCTTTTCCACGTGTGGATGTGTTTTTCCTGTTTCCTTGAACGTTGGTAGAATGGCAGCTTCTGAATGTGAAGGACCCATACCTTCACTAAAATTATTTTTGTTGGCATAAATAGCAATGGAGCTCTGAAAATCAAAATCAACTTGTGCATATAGTTTCATTTGTAACTCTATCAGACAAATGTTTACTATTTTTTTTTAACCTTTAGTTCTTGCACTGGAGTATCTACATGTATAAGTATAGTTATGTATGTGTATATAATTATGTATCTATATGAACTGCATGTATCATTTGACATTTCTATTTGTTGTTCTATTACTTGATGCATAAAACTAAGTTGCATTTGGAACACAAGCAGCTACAGATGGCAAGTTCTTCCACATCAGTATAAGCCATGCTTGACTAATAGCAGAAATTTGTTTTCCTTCTCCTCTCCTCTCCTCTCCTCTCCTCTCCTCTCCTCTCCTCTCCTCTCCTCT